>CM064528.1:21236201-21245789 GCA_032716605.1 Paralithodes platypus
AGCGTAGAAAGGGCAGAAAGTACATCTATGAAAGAGATTATAATATTAGGCATAAGTAAGTGAGAGGGTGGTGGAGAAGGAGGAACTGCACTGGAATCGTTCAAGGTTGAGTTTTTAGCGTAAGTTTGAATAAAGAGTTCTGCTTTGTTAGAGGAAGAAGTGACAGTGGTGCCGTCTGAGCGGTAAAGAGGAGGGAAAGACGAGGAAGTAAAGTTATTGGAGAGGTTTTTGGCTAGGTGCCATTTAACTTGGAAAGAGCTAGAACTTTATCTATCTATCTAGCTAGCTATATGTATGAGTTATTGATGTGCTAACCAGTATCTTCTGTATGACACCAATAACCCTAGCTCAGATAAGGATTCTCAAATAACTCTTTACTTGGTGAATGAAAATCGTCAATAAACATTACCCCAAAATATAACTTGAGAAAATAATTCAATGTTAGGACATTCATATAAGTGTGTAATTTTATAATTGTACTATTCGTTGATTAAATCTTCCGTTATAGATTCGTTAAGCTTTCTTACCTCAGTTTTTCAGCTTAGCCATGTGCCATATATTTGCTCCATAGCTATATTATATTTTGTTAATTGTTTTAAGTACTTTGTGCAGTTTTATATATATATACTGTATATATATATATGGCGTACATTATAATTTTTGCTAGTTTAGTTAATTAGAATGTTATCATTAATAAGCATATATATATATATATATGTGTATATATATCATAGCATTGCATTATATTATTGCATATATCCTTAAAGAGAGAGAGAAAGAGAGAGAGAGAGAGAGATGGTGAAGACAAGGGTTGAGAGAGGTACCATCCTTCTAGGGTCAGTATACAGGCCTCAGGGGAACAAGGGCCGGGGGGGGGGGGGGGGTCCAAGGGTTTGCTTACACCACCCTCCCTCTGTCTGTATGTGTGTGTGTTTCTGTCTGTCTGTGTATTTAGTATATCATTGTGTAATTTACTCTTTCGCCCCTTTTGTTTAAGATGGTACGATGAATTTTGTTACGTAATTGGTTAGCACGTACGCTTTGCGAACTAAGCCCTTGTTATAATATATATATATATATATATATATATATATATATATATATATATATATATATTATATACTGTATATATATCATATATACCATATATATCATTAACGGTTCAGTATTGCTTGTATATGTTGTGCTCTCGTAATTACTAAACGAATCTTCGAAATGAAATTATTAGGTTTGGCATGAATAAAAACAAATTCCTTTCAGCCCCAGTTAGCGTGGAAAATGTTAAGACAGAATTTAGAACTGCGACTGTACAGCCAGAAGTATAAATGATGTGACACCAACCAAATCACGTTAGCCAATTCTTTGGAAAGGTTTATGCTAGAATATGGTTGATTCCTTAAGGGGGTCGGCACCTCGCTCTTGTTCTCTTTCTCTCCCTCTGTCTTTGTCTTGTATCCATTCGGCCCCATTCTGCCTACTGTTTTAAGACGTTTACCCCATCCAGGTATCAATATTTTCCCGGTGAGCGGTAGCGAGCCAGCATATATATAATTTTGTTTTGAGAGCAAGCTAAATTTGTAAATGTTTAGATAGAAAAATGTCTCCGGCGAAGCCGGATTTCTGTATACAATGCGTGCTCGCTATCGCTTTCCAGGAAGATATCGACACCTGGATGGGGAATGTCTTAAAACAGTTGGCTGAATGGGGCCGAATGGATACAAGCCAGAGAAAGAGAGAAAAGGAGCGAAAGATAAAAAAAAAAACAGGTGACCCCCTTTAACGATATACAGTACCGGGTATTTTCTGTATTCCAGTTAACTGCATACGATTGTATTCAGCGTAGCATAAACTTCTGGTAAAGAAGGGGTTGGCGTTATATGGATAGTGTCGTAGTAGTTGTGTCTCGCTTGACAGCCACCAATATATACTGCTATACTGCTACCCCCAAGAACATAAAAACGAATAATAAAATAGAATAAAATAGAAAATAAAAATAAAAATAGGAAAAGTGGGGATTAGGCCTGAGCATATAGATAGTTAGATATTATTGGGATTGAATTTGTGCTGTACCTAGTTTCAGTGCATTACCACAGCACACCGAAATGCCAAAAAAATACCCTCATTGTTCCCTGATTAAATAACACTTTATGAATATTCCCATATTCAAAATATGTTACAGGGGGACAATGCCTAGTGAGTTCACTGCTCAATAGGTGGCGTTCTGAGAGTGAGGGTCTGAGTCTGGAGGGTGAGACGGTGAAGCACTTGAGCGAAGCAACCAGCCGCTTCAGAGATGGAGCTGCTTTGAGCCATGATGGATGCTTCACATGTCTCACTCCCCAGACTGGAACAAGACCTCACGGGCTTCACCGTGTTGAGCGGTGGAATGTACAGGCTCTCAGCCTATGCCCGAGAGGGAGTAGTTGGAATATAGAAAAAAAAAAAAAAAAAAAAGATAGACGTTTATGTGTGCTATGTTTACTAGGCCTCTGTATATTAATTAAAATCTCAAACACAGTAATTATGAGTATCAAATGAATAGTTGAAGGGGGATGGTTCACTTTTTGGGCGATTTTTGCATGTATTCATTATTTTTCTAGTTTCCTCCCTAGACCTCCATCAAATTAAAAAAACAAAAAAAACATCCATTAGATCCCCCTTCTAGATTAATTTGTACATTTTTCGGTAGAAAAACGTCCCGGCCGAAGGCCGGTTCTTCCAACATTACAGGCTCACTATCGTTCGCCAGGGAAACAATCGACACCTAAATAGCACATAAGATCTAAATATTGACGAAGAAATGGGGCGAAATGTGTTAAAATCGCCAAACTAATGGGCCAAACGTCTTAAAATCTCGAAACTAATGGTGCTAAACACGAGGGGAAAATGGGACCAGAAAAACGGTCCATGTCCCCTTAAAGGCTGTATAGCTGGCGTACATTACTACTACTTCCAATTAATCTGGTTTAAGACCATCAATAGAATTAGAATTGATAGCATTTAGCATTATTAGTGGGTGTACAACATATTATAGTTATTTATTTTAGTTATTTTGTATATATTTATTTGTTTTATTTTGGAAGTATTCCATATCCAAGGTTGTCCTCGTCGGTTAGTATTTCCACTCTTTTTCTGTTGCTCTTTTTCTTTCTAATCTTTTTCCTCTTGCTCTTTTTCTCTTTACTCTTTTTCCTCTTGCTCTTTTTCTTTTTACTATTTTTCCTCTTGTTTTTTTTTTACTCGTTTTCCTCCTGCTATTTCTTTAAGCCGGTGTCACACGAGCGCTTTTTCCGGCAATTTTCGATGAGCAACTTTTTCTCGTGATATTTTGAGGCTTATTCACATTGGGAGCTAAACTGAAGGTAATTATGTTAGACGGCTGAATTCTGCTAAAGTGTAATTTTTGAAGCTTCCAGACCATTATTGCCAGTAAAAATTGCTCGAAAAAGGGCTCGTGTGACTCCGCCCTTACTCTCGGGTTTCCTTCCACTAGTGTTCGCCTTCTTTCGCAAGATTTCCGGTGTTATATTATATCTTATGATCGTCTGAAGTTTATCTTTCCTGTCAAGTTTTTCTTCCCTTTTCTTGTTATTTTCTTTGCTCTTCTTATGCCTTCTATTTTCCTGCTTTCAAACCTTCGCGTTTTTGTTTTGTTTTCTCATTTCTATCTTCTATTCGTCTCGTCTTTTTATCCCACCTCTCTTCTTTTATCTTTCTCCTGTTCAGTCCTCTCCTTCTCTTCGCTCCACTGCCAGATTCCCGTGTTTTTGTCTTCTCTTTTCCACTTCTATATTTTGTTTGCCTCATTTCATCGGTTTACTACACCTTTCATTAGTTATTTGTGTATCATTTCGACTCCTATATTCTCCACACCTCTCCTCTTTTCTATGCCCCTCACCTATCGTCTTTAACACCCTTTGGTCCGACGTCTTGGGGTTATTATTATGCTATTTTGTTTTAATTATTATGGAGAATTTTGCTGGCTTTTGGCATTTTCAAGCAATGTGTTTTAGTGTGTCCCCTAGGCTAACAACAAACCCCTTCCCAGACTTCCTTCAAAGTATTATATGCCAACCCTGAGCAACCCTACAAGCTAAATTTGTATATATTTCGATGGAAAAATGGGCCAACCCAGGGAAAATTTCGTTTAAATTACAGGGCCAATATCCCCCCCCCCCCCCCCCCCCCCCATAAAAAACCTAAAAAAAAAAACCCGACACCTGAATGAAGTAGAGTGTGTTGTTGTCGCCAAACTAATGAGGTGTACCGGTAACGTCTTTAAAAATCCAAGCTAATTAATCAGAGAGGAGTGGTATAATAAATACATAAATACATAAATAAATACGTGTATATAAATATGTATATATAAATGTATAAAAAAGAAAGAAGTCAGACCAAATTGGGTTAACCTTCCTTTCATCCACAGCCAAATATCCTCTCCACTCATATTTTCTCTTACTCCACTGATAGGTATAGTCTATTCGCTGTAAGTAGGCGAAACAATCATGACCTCTGACCTCTGTAACTCAAAGACGACTAGAGTAATCGAGCTAATATATCTACCATTTTGGGAGAGTCAGTCAACGAATAGATGAGGACACTTACAGCCAATTTGCTCTAGCCCTTTTTGAGTTACAGAGGATAGAGTTCATGATGTCTCGCCTACTTACAGCGAATATACAGTACTGTAGCCCGTGTTGCCATCCTCTTTTTACCACTTTGGTCTTGTTTGGTTTGGTTTCTATTCGCCTCATTCAATTTTCCTACACCTCCCATCTCCTTTCCTTGATTTCCTCTCCTCCTCCCACTTTTATCTTCTCCTACTCCTCTACCTCCCCTCCTCCTTTCTCCTAGCGGGGTACCCCAGGGATCGGTACTAGGACCAATTCTCTTTCTAATTTACATCAACGACATAGATGAGGGTCTCACCTGCACAATCTCAAAATTTGCTGACGATACAAAAATTGCAAATAGCGTACTCTCAAAAGAACAAGTTGACGATATGCAACACAATCTAGATAAATTGTCATGTTGGGCCCAAATTTGGCAAATGAGTTTCAATGCGGATAAATGTAAAGTACTACATATCGGATACCTAAATGAGAAAGCAAACTATTCGATGAATGGCACTCAGCTTAAGAATGTAAACAGAGAAACTGATCTGGGAGTAACAATATCGAGTAACCTAAAACCGAGTCAACAATGTTCAGAAGTTGTTAAGAAGGCAAACAAAATAATTGGCTTTATAGGCAGGTCATTTGAGCATAAGTTCAAAGAAGTTATCCTAACCCTTTACAATTCCTTAGTCCGCCCTCTTCTGGAATACTGCGTTCAATCCTGGTGCCCTTATTACCAAAAAGATATAAACAAGCTAGAACGAGTTCAACGTAGAGTTACCAAAATGATACCTAGCCTAAAGAACAAACCATACGAAGAGCGTCTTAGAGAATTAAATCTATTTCCTTTAACCCAGCGCAGATTAAGAGGCGACTTAATTCAAGTGTTCAAAATCATCAAAGGCATCGACAATATGAACTGTAGTAAGTACTTCACTATCGACCAATCTAATTACACGCGGGGAAACGGTTGCAAAATTATTGGTAAATCTTTTTAACTCCCACGAATCTAAGAATTTCTTCTTCAATCGAGTTGTCAACTTGTGGAATGGGCTTCCCCGAGACGTTATAGACTGCAGCACCGTTGATTCATTTAAATTCCGCCTAGACAAATATCTCGCATCAAACCCGCGACTGACTGCGTTTGTAAATGAATAACTTTATCCTCCCCTCAGTTACTAACCCATATGTCCCCTACTAACTTCCTAGTCCTGCCACGTTAGTGGCAGGGCAGTAGTTCCCTTTCCAATGTTCCCTTACCCACTCTAAACCACTGTTTGGACACTTGATCCTCAGTGTTTTGGAGGACAAGCAGCCTAGAAGGGTCACTAGATCTGTTGTTGCTTGATTTCCTTTGTACTCCTTTGTACTCTCTTCTCCCTATCTCCCCACCCCCATCCTTCTCTCTACTCCCCTATCCCTCCCCTACTCCTATCTACTCCCCTGTCCCTCCCTTCCTCTTTCCTATCTTCTCTCTGTCTCCTTCCCTCTCTCCCCGTCTCCTGTTCCCGCTCCTCCTCCTCCTGTCTCCTCCCCTCCTCCTCCTACCCTATCCTCCTATCTCCTCCCCTCCTCCTCTTACCCCTCCCCTCATCCTGTACCCTCTCCTTTCCTCCTCTCCTTCCCTCCCCCTGTCTCCTCGCCTCCTCGCCTCCTCGCCTCCCCCTCTCCCTCCCTTACTCCATTTCCTCCCGTCCTTCTCCCCAACCAGATTGCCTCCGCCTACCTATTCCATCGCATCCAATCTGCAACTCGGTTTTACTTTCCCGTCATATTTACCAGCCGTGTTTCTGATGGTTTCTGTGTGTGCTGCCAGATTGTCTTTGCAATTCAATTTATAAGGCACCCTTATATATATATATATTGTTGAAAACATATATTGAGATGCCCCTAAAGTTGATTCAGTATAACTTCTATTTACAATTAATAAATATATGGAAAGCTGTGATGTAAATAAGTAAGGTTGACAATAATAATTCTGATGATTTAAAATGCAAAATGGAAAGCGTTAAATTTAAAGTAATGCGATTTCTATAAGCTCGTGCGAACTAGTGTGTATGTATGAATGACGAGTGCTTTGGAGTGCTAGTGACCGTGTTTTATTGTACGGATAATAGCGTATGTATGTATTTGTTTATGTGACTGCGTATCCCTGTTTGATTGTGTATGTTATTGCATGTGTCTGTGTGCTTGTGTGAGTGCGTATTTATGTTTGACTGTATGTGAGTGCGTATATCTGTGTTTGTTTATGTGACTGCGTATGTGATTGCGTATGTCTGTGTGTTTGTTTGTGTCTGCGTATGTGATTGCGTATGCCTGTATGTTCGTCTGTCTATTTGAGTGTTTATGTCTGTTTGTCTGTGCTTATGATTGAATATGTCTGTGTGTTTGTTTGTGACTGCGTATGTCTGAGCATTTGATTGCGTATGTAAGTTTGTCTGTGTATGTGACTGTGTATGTCTGTATGTTTGTCTGTGTGTGATTGCGTAAGTCTATGTGTTTGTCTGTGTATATAGTTGTGTGTATGTGATTGCGTATGTCACGGTGCATGTATGTGTATGTGCTTATGTTTGTCTGTGTATGTGATTGCTTATGTCTGTGTGTTTGTCTGTGTGTGTGAGATTGCGTATGTATGTGTGTTTTCTGTGTATGCTGTTGGATATTTACGTGCGTTTGTATGTGCACGTATGTGTGTTAATCTGTGTATGTAATTGTGTATGTTTGTGTGTACAAGGGAGGGAAAGTAGCGAACCAGTATTAGAGAGAGCGAAATAGAGCTGAACAGAAGGGGAAACGCAAGAGAGAGAGAGAGAGAGAGAGAGAGAGAAAGAGAGAGAGAGTGAGGGGGAGATAGAGAATGTCGTGTAACAAAGGAAGAGCGAAAGGGAAAGTTCTGAGGACAATTGAAACTCTTTTAATATCTGAGACGTGAAGAGAACAGCCATGTAAAGAATGAGAGAGAGAGAGAGAGAGAGAGAGAGAGAGAGAGAGAGAGAGAGAGAGAGAGAGAGAGAGAGAGAGAGAGAGAGAGAGAGAGAGTTAAGAGTTAGAAGGTGAGAGATTTACTTTATGTATATATATATATATATATATATATATATATATATATATATATATATATATATATATCATATATTTACTTTATATTATTTTTTTAGTTATAGCTTAATAATAATAATAATAATAGTTATATATCAATAATTATTATCATCATAATCTTCATCATCATCGTCATTATCAAATTTTCAAGGGCACTAATGATAACCCTTTAGATATGACATACACAGTATAATTCCTATCTACCACACACTCTAAATCCTTCCACAACCATCAGTGAGAGTGGCAAGATTACGTTCTATAAATATTATGATCCCAACAAAAATATAAAATAAAATAACGGGAATACGGTTGGGGAGGATTAAATTAGTCGAGCAATGATGAGTTATATATATATGAATAATCAGCCGTGAATAAATGTATTAGCAACGTTCATTTTATTTAAGTGAGTTTTTGTCACACCAACACACAAATATATACAGGTATATATATATATATATATATAGTATACGTATATTTAGTTTGTGTTCCAGGGTTTATATTAATAAGTAACACCCCATTCTTAACATTAATCATCAATTACAAGTGAAGGTGAAGCGTTTTATAATCATGTGATTAGAGTAAACCAATGTTTAGCTCCAAAGATAAACATTTAGATGTAATAATAGGTACGGTATTACATTAACGATGCAATAATATGTTGATACATTTGCCTGCTATAACTTAAATAATCAATTGAACCTGACAAAGTCTAGTGGACTTACTGTCTCAAGACGATTTACAGATGACTCAACGCTAGATTTGCCTCAAAAACTATTGATGCCCTAGTAGGATATAGGTCGTTGCTCGCCTGGCTTCCCAAACTGACAGCACTACAGACTCGTGATCTCAGACTTAGTCACTCTGCACACCACCTAGTGGGCTAGTCACTATAGTCTGTATATGTTCAGCAGACGGTAAATTTAATCCTTTAACAGCTGAATTCCCGATACCTAATGTAAAAATAGGAAACTGCTATATCTCTGCAACATATTAATGCCAAGTTTTCAAAATTGTGGAAAACATTTCGCTACAACATCTTGGTAATAGCTTAGTGATCAGGATGGAGGGATAGTAATTTACTATCAGCTGGAAAAACACAGACAATAGCTACCCACACACTGTCTACATACTTTGATTATAGGAATGTTCTTACAATGCTACAATGCATACACTAGTTTTAACCACTAATCGAGCACTGTCCTGTGGACAGGCACACATTCTTTCGTAACAATATCGTCCCATATAAATTGGGTTTGGAACTTGTGGCTCCTAGCTCAATAGCACAGCAATATTAATCCACCCAACCTCCCCTAGTATATATGTATTATTAAGCAATGTATACAAGTTGATACAAGGACTGGTAGCTAGGTCGAAATATTGAAAATAATTCATCGAAGAAAATTCAGTGCTGAGTAAAAATCAACCCACTTAATATTTATTTAATCGTGAGGAATAAGTAAAGAAATCATGACAGTTTATATAATTCCAAACAGTTGACACAATAACATTATATACAGAGATATTTTGTTATAGAAAGTATACACTACCAATAATAATAAGTTTCATGCAAAGTGCCCGGATTTAAAACAAAAATACAGTATGTTATCATTTAATGAAACATGTAATATACAGTATATGCAAAGTGTACCGTGAAAATAATATATTCAAACATAATTACAATGTAAACAAATAAACATGTACAAAAATGAAGTAAAAGAAAGCCAGAGAGAAAATAAAGAAAGTAAACAAAAAGCAAAAAAAGAGGACAAAAAGAGAAAGTATAAAAAGAGATCACAAAAAAGAGTTGCAGAGAGGGATCCCACACGGGGTCTAATCTGTACCACCTCTTACTAATGTATCGCCGGCCTCCACA
>CM064528.1:21245889-21530889 GCA_032716605.1 Paralithodes platypus
ATTAAATAGAATTAAAAGGACATATAAGAAAACTATCTATTCATTTAAAAAAGGGTAAGAGACAGAAATATTCTTACTTTAATATTTATCTTTCAAGACTTTTTATAGAATTAATAGTCCTTCTTTAGATATAACTTCTTCGGTTCATAACCATAGCCTACTAAGCTTCGGTTAAATAATAATTCTTTATAAATACTACATGACTTTAATTAGTTTCAGTATTTTTCATAAATAAAGAGTATCAGTCAATAAAGGATACTAAGTCCTAAGATCCAAAAGGAAAGGAAGCAACAACAGGACATTATTTTATTAGATTTTACTTTTGTTTTGCCTTCAGCTGACTGATACCTTAACGTTAGTATATATCTCTGTGCTATCTAGATTCATCAAGTTAACCATTTGAGGATGAAGATACGTAACAATACACGAACAGACAAAACAGACAAAAATACTAATTGACAAGATTTACATATTCACTATCCTCCTCCTCCTTCCCAGGCATACAGACTGAAACATTCAAACACACATCGTCTTTCATGCATTGTGGATTCGTTTTTTTTCCTGAAATGTTTTACATAATACCATGCGTGTTTGCCTAGAATTGTATCGTGATTTATGTTTGTTTCAATATGTTCTCCATCTTATGTTTGTATGTTTGATTTTGTCTGTCTCTGTTATGTGTCAGACTGTGTTATGATACTTGTGCATACTTGCCTGATAATGTATTATTGTGTATTTGTGTTAATTTGTTATTTGTTTAGCCTATGATGTACAACTTACTTAGTCCAATTTGGGGGTACCTGGAAAACATAGGAAGGTCTTATAAAGGTGTCAAGGTCTTAAGGTTCCTATTATATTGACAAGGACACATTTTGTTGGCCTACTATTTCATACTTGGTCTTTTATTTAGTTTTATTTGTTTTTATTTATTTATTTATTTATTTTTGTACCCCTCCATATTCTCAGATGTGCCAAACTTGTGTATGCATTTTGATTATTATGATACATAATTTCAAGTTTATAAAATCAAAACATCGCCATTAATCTTTGTTTCATTGTCTGGGTATCATAATTTGGCGTTTTTGTTCTTCTTCCCCTCGCCAGAGTCATTTCTCCCTTTTGTTATTTATCATCTCTTTTCCTCCTATGGTTTCCCCAATTTCTAACCAATACTAGAGGGGTACTCAGGAGAGCACAGACTTCCACCTACATTGGCGGAGGTATGAGCTTTACCGATCGCCATTTAATTGGAATAACTTTTTCATTAGTGCATATTCTATCTGTCTACTACATTTCGTGAACATCTGTTCATAACTGTGTAAGTCGCTTACGCTGGTGGAGGTATGCACTTGAACGATCACCTCCTAAATTGAATCACTTTATGTAGCCAGGACCACATTTCGTGAACATCAATTCATAGCTTTTCGAAATATCTTGCTTACAGTCAATCCCTCTCTTATTTTTTCTCTCTTTGTTTTTTTCCTTTCTTTTTCTTCTTTTATGTTTTTTTTTTTTAATCTTTCTTTTTTTTTCTCTCTTTCTCTCTCTCTCTCTCTAGGTTTGGGGAGTCCATGTTTGCTACTATCGATCTTCTGCCGGCTCTGCCAGCAACGAGAGAATTTTACAGTGAAATTAGATGAAGCCTACAACAAGATCAACGTCCTCACCATGAAGCTGGAATCACTCCAAGAGTTTGTAACACTCAACGTTGGAGTGCCACAAACTTCAATTGTCACCGCAACTCCAGCAGCCACCAACGCCCCAACGTCAACTGCCAACAATTCAACGCCTACAGTAGCCATTTCAGCTGATGTTTCCGATACTCAAGATACAAATAGCGACTCTCTTCCCCCTCAAGACAACTTCCGTGTCGTGAGGAACAACGTTTGCCCCAAGACCAGGAAACACATACCGATTACCGAGTGTCAAAACCGTTTCCAGATACTCGCAGACTCAGATGACGAAGAGGAAATAGAAGAAGTCCGGCTCGTGGGAGACTCGATGATACGTGGTCAGCTCACAGAGTTTTGCGCCAGGGCACCTAAGACCAGGAAGCGTTTTTGTATCCCTGGTGGTGGTGTGGATGACGTAGTTGCAGCAGTTGACGAAGTATCAAAGCTGGCCCCTGCTAATACAATGTACGTCATCCACGTTGGATCCAACGATGTACAGCGAACCCGGTCGGAAGATTTGCTTTTAAAGTACCAGCAGCTGATCAAGTCGTTTAAGGAGAAGTCATCAAGGATCATCGTCTCAGGAATCGTCCCCCGGCTCGGTGTAGAGAGCCGATTTTACAACATAGCCACCAGCACAAATCGTTGTCTAGCAAACCTCTGCAGGAAGGAGAACGTGGGATTCGTCGACACCTGGGACAATTTCTACTACGATGACTATTTGTTTTCGGACGATGGAGTTCATCTGAACCAGGTGGGAGCAGCGCGTTTTGGGCGTCTTCTCAACGATGCGGTGAAGGATTTTCGGAGAAGAAATCGACTCAGCACAGGACAACCAGGAAGGAGGACCGAAGACAGCGAGGACGGCAATCTACAAAGGAATTAAATACTAATCCGTCAAGAACCGCGAATTTGGATAAAGCTCCACCAACACGACCCAAATTCAAAACCGTCAGGGATAACGACCGAGGACCGAGGACAGCCATGAATGTAAATGTAGATCCGACCAGAACCAATAATTTGAATAAAGACCGTTCCTTGAATCCCAAATCCAAAACTTTGAATGTTTTCTATGCAAACGCTCGTAGCATACGCAATAAATTTTCAGATTTAGAGGAACTAGTGTTTACAGAAAATTATGATGTGATTGGCATAACAGAATCTTGGCTCAATACACAAGATAGAGACTTTTTAGCAGAGTATTCACTTCCCGGTTATGTAATGTTTGAGAACAGCCGAATAAATAAAAATGGAGGTGGCGTTTTATTTTATATCAAAGAAAGTCTTAACCCGACCCTCGTGTCAAAACCTCAAATTGTGAACGTCGACACATCTTTTGTGCTAATAAAGAATAATAAAGGTACAAAAATAATACTTGCGTTAATATACAGACCTCCAGCTCAATCAGTGCAAACTGACCGAGAAATTTACGAACAAATTGCAGATGTAAGTAACTCACAAGATACCGTAATTTTTGGCGACTTTAATTTACCTGTGACCAAGTGGGGCGATACTCTTACTTCACACTCCGGACATGACTTGTATACGAACTTGCAAGAGAGTTCGCTTTATCAATTTGTTCGAATGCCGACCCGTGGTAATAACGTTCTTGACATTGTACTTGCAACAAAAGAAGAATTGATAGAGAATTTGAATGTTGGTGATGAATTCAGTAACAGCGACCATCGTACGATAACTTTCACTTTAAAGTTTACTAGTAACGAACCAAATAGTAGCATCGAAAAAGTCCCTAATTTCAAGAAAGCAAACTTCCATAAACTTAGAGCTATGTTTAAAGAAACTGACTGGAGCTTTTTAATTAACAATAACGACATAAATACATCTTGGAAGTTATTCGAAACCACTTACCTAAAAGCAGTGCAAGACTGCATACCATCGAAAATACGGCGTCCAGGCCATAATAAAAGCCCAAATGGTGGAATAAAGATATTTCAAACTGCCTGCTTGCTAAAAAATTTGCTAATGATAGATTAAAATCCTCACAAAATGACGAAGAACGGGTGAAATTTGTAGAGCTACGACGCAAAGCCAAAAAGTTAATTAAGCAAAGTAAAAAGACCTTAGAGTTACATATTGCGAATCAAAGTAAAACAAACCCGAAAGAATTCTATAGTTATATCAGAAAGAAAAAAGTAGTTACTTCAACTGTTGGACCGTTAGTCGATGAAAAAGGAGAATACACCAAAGACGAAGTACAAATGAGTAATGCCCTCAATACCTTCTTTGCATCAGTTTTTACAACAGAAGACCTCAGTGATATCCCTACACCATCGCCGATTCAGATTGATAATTCAGATGTTCTAAGCAATATCACCGTTACAGAGAGAGAAGTATTGAATTGTTTAGATAAACTCAAGGTAAATAAAACGCCAGGACCTGATACAATCTCGCCTAGAGTTCTAAAGGAAGCTAAGAATGAGCTCTCCAAACCACTGACATTACTATTCAATAAATCCTTGCAGTCTGGAACTATGCCTGATCAGTGGAAGCTAGCCAACGTAACACCGATATTCAAAAAAGGCAGCAAATCCCTACCCAGTAACTATCGTCCAATTAGCTTAACCTCAGTTGTATGTAAAATGCTAGAAACGGTCATACGAGACAGACTCGTAAATCACTTAGAGGAAAATAACATACTTAAAGATACTCAACACGGCTTTCGTAAAAAACGTTCCTGTTTAACAAACCTCTTAGACTTCTTCCACGATATCCTCAACCTCTACGATGAGAGTAAAGCTGTAGATATTATATACCTTGATTTTCAAAAGGCCTTTGACAAAGTTCCCCACAAACGTTTACTGCTAAAACTAAAAGCGCATGGAATACAAGACGGTGTGTTGAAATGGATAGAAAATTGGCTCAGCAACAGAAAGCAAAGGGTAGTCATAAACGGTAAGGCATCTAAATGGACCAATGTAAGTAGCGGGGTACCCCAGGGATCGGTACTAGGACCAATTCTCTTTCTAATTTACATCAACGACATAGATGAGGGTCTCACCTGCCCAAACCCAAAATTTGCTGACGATACAAAAATTGCAAATAGCGTACTCTCAAAAGAACAAGTTGACGATATGCAACACAATCTAGATAAATTGTCATGTTGGGCCCAAATTTGGCAAATGAGTTTCAATGCGGATAAATGTAAAGTACTACATGTCGGATACCTAAATGAGAAAGCAAACTATTCGATGAATGGCACTCAGCTTAAGAATGTAAACAGAGAAACTGATCTGGGAGTAACAATATCGAGTAACCTAAAACCGAGTCAACAATGTTCAGAAGTTGTTAAGAAGGCAAACAAAATAATTGGCTTTATAGGCAGGTCATTTGAGCATAAATCCAAAGAAGTTATCCTAACCCTTTACAATTCCTTAGTCCGCCCTCTTCTGGAATACTGCGTTCAATCCTGGTGCCCTTATTACCAAAAAGATATAAACAAGCTAGAACGAGTTCAACGTAGAGTTACCAAAATGATACCTAGCCTAAAGAACAAACCATACGAAGAGCGTCTTAGAGAATTAAATCTATTTCCTTTAACCCAGCGCAGATTAAGAGGCGACTTAATTCAAGTGTTCAAAATCATCAAAGGCATCGACAATATGAACTGTAGTAAGTACTTCACTATCGACCAATCTAATTACACGGGGGAAACGGTTGCAAAATTATTGGTAAATCTTTTAACTCGCACGAATCTAAGAATTTCTTCTTCAATCGAGTTGTCAACTTGTGGAATGGGCTTCCCCGAGACGTTATAGACTGCAGCACCGTTGATTCATTTAAATTCCGCCTAGACAAATATCTCGCATCAAACCCGCGACTGACTGCGTTTGTAAATGAATAACTTTATCCTCCCCTCAGTTACTAACCCATATGTCCCCTACTAACTTCCTAGTCCTGCCACGTTAGTGGCAGGGCAGTAGTTCCCTTTCCAATGTTCCCTTACCCACTCTAAACCACCGTTTGGACACTTGATCCTCAGTGTTTTGGAGGACAAGCAACCTAGAAGGGTCACTAGACCTGTTGTTGCTTGATTTCCTTTGTACTCCTTTGTACTAACGCCAGCACAATATTTAAACCTCAGTAATTGACCTTTTCCGTTTTATTTTTTTTTTTTTATTTTATTTTTTTTTTTTTGGCGGATGGCAAATGTTCCCTTTTAATATATATTTCCTTTTCTAATATAAACCACTTCAACACTTTGCATTGTTATCTTTAGACTCTCTCTCTCTCTCCTCTTCCTCTCTCTCTCTATCCTCTTTCTCTCTCTCTCTCTTTATCCTCTTCCTCTCTCTCTCTCTTTATCCTCTTCCTCTCTCTCTCTCCTATCTCTCTCTCTCCTATCTCTCTCTCTCCTATCTCTCTCTCTCTCTCTCTCCTATCTCTCCTATCTCTCTCTCTCTGCTTCTTCTCTCTCTCTCTCTTATCTATATATATATATATATATTATATATATAATATATATATATATATTATATATACACAGTATATATATACAGGGGCGGACTGGCCCGCCGGGAAACCGGGAAAATTCCGGTGGGTCCCCAGAGTAATTTCCCAGTGAGCCCCTGTGATGACTTTTTTTTTTTTAGTAGTAGTAGTTAAGGGATGAGGTCACGAGGAACGGAAGTTACGGAACCTGTTTACCCTGTCATAAACCTATTTTACTGTTAGGCGATTAGAACATATGCATTATTTCAGCTAGCGTAATTTTAATGTCAAGACCTTTAAGTACAGGCGAGCGATATTTTAATTTTCTATATGTTCTGTTATCCCCGGCAGTGTTTTGTGAACTTTTACTAACACTTACCTCTTGTTCATGTGATAGTGACATAGGTTTATCGTAACGTTACGTAGATCAACAAAATTCAACCACAAGCCAATAATAACAAACCTAGGTTATGGCTTGAAAAGTGTCGGGGGGCCCCTCCTGAGCTGCTCATTAGGCCTGTTGTCTAAGTTTAACCCCTGCAGAATATGACGCCTGTAGACTAGTGTGCCGATACTACATTGTGACTATTTTATGCCAATTTTATACAGCTTAGGAATGATCTGCAAGACTCGGAGGGATACAAACTAGGCTACTTCAGCTAGGTCTAACACCCCTTAATTTCCATGTAGGCCTACCCTTCCCAATCTGAACATAATAGGCCTAGTCTAATCTAATTATAATAGCATGAACATTTATAGGCCTATCATATTCATAGCCTATGTTATAATGTTACTGTATATCATTATATGCTTTATTTACTTATTATAACCTAAACAATATTATGTGCGTGTTACATGTACAGTAGATTACAGATGACAAATACCTGTAATTACTTTTGTTTACAAATACACCTAGGCTAATTAGTGGTAATTTTCAAGAAGAGGCTCGCATCGCTAACAGGCTACTGGTTATTTTCATCCCAAACTTTCAGAACACACACACACACACACACACACACACACACACACACACACACACACACACACACACACACACACACACACACACACACACACACACACACACACACACGGTGGCCGAGCGCGGTTAGTACTCTGTATTGGGAGCGCTAGCTCTGGTGTTGGGGGTTCGATCCCACGCGCCGGCAGGGGAAGTTCTCTCAAAAACTTTCCCTGGCCGTGAAGGCAAGATCTGGGCGGATCGTCTCGGGGGACCCACAAAATCTCCTGCCCACGTCCTACTCCCTCGGGGGTATGTAGGCGCTCTCGTTAGCTGCCAGGATCAGTCTGTTGATCCATTAGGATAAGATCTAGGTTAAGTCTGTGTATTTTCAGCCCCATTGGCTGCCGGCTTGAAATAAACCGAGTATTATTATTATTATTATTATTACACACACACACACACACACACACACACACACACACACACACACACACACACACACACACACACACACACACACACACACACACACACACACACACACACACACACACACACACACACACACACACACACACACACACACACACACACACACACACACACACACACACACACACACACACACACACACACACACACACATTTCCTCCAATTGTATAGATATTCTTATTAACCCTTTCGCCCATTTATGACGCAGAGGTTGCCAGATTAGCAATAAGAAATAGAGTTCTCTCACTCTTATAATTACCTCTCCAAAATTAGTTTTCTGCCCACAGCTAACTCAAAGACAACTGCAGAGGTTGAAGTAACTAAACTAAAGGTTTCTAAATAACCCTGATGGTAACAAAGGCTTTAAAGTATCCCCAATAGGCTCAAAATCGCGTCATATGTCGGAGAGGGTTAAGGGAGTAAGCAAATTGAAAGGTGTGGCTTGGAAGGGTGGGGGGTGATTACCGTATTGCTTGGGAAAGAGTGAGGGTTGGGAACTATATATACGTATTTATATATATTTGTGTATTGTTACAATTACCTCAATATAACTTTGCATACTGCTTCAAAATGCTCGTTGAATTGCTCGGATTTTAAAAAATACTCTAATATATCCTATTTTATTGGTTCTGTATAATTACCGTTGCTTTACTTTGACTTCCTGGTGCTATAGTGTTTGTTCCTTTCATCTATACAATTAGGTTTTCTGCTACTATTATGTTCACTGGTATGGTAGTTTTCTGCTACAATTATGTTCACTGGTATGGTAGTTTTCTGCTACAATTATGTTCACTGGTATGGTAGTTTTCTGCTACAATTATGTTCACTGGTATGGTAGTTTTCTGCTACAATTATGTTCACTGGTATGGTAGTTTTCTGCTACAATTATGTTCACTGGTATGGTAGTTTTCTGCTACAATTATGTTCACTGGTATGGTAGTTTTCTGCTACAATTATGTTCACTGGTAAGGTAGTTTTCTGCTACAATTATGTTCACTGGTATGGTAGTTTTCTGCTACAATTATGTTCACTGGTATGGTAGTTTTCTGCTACAATTATGTTCACTGGTAAGGTAGTTTTCTGCTACAATTATGTTCACTGGTATGGTAGTTTTCTGCTACAATTATGTTCACTGGTATGGTAGTTTTCTGCTACAATTATGTTCACTGGTATGGTAGTTTTCTGCTACAATTATGTTCACTGGTATGGTAGTTTTCTGCTACAATTATGTTCACTGGTAGGTAGTTTTCTGCTACAATTATGTTCACTGGTATGGTAGTTTTCTGCTACAATTATGTTCACTGGTATGGTAGTTTTCTGCTACAATTATGTTCACTGGTATGGTAGTTTTCTGCTACAATTATGTTCACTGGTATGGTAGTTTTCTGCTACAATTATGTTCACTGGTAAGGTAGTTTTCTGCTACAATTATGTTCACTGGTATGGTAGTTTTCTGCTACAATTATGTTCACTGGTATGGTAGTTTTCTGCTACAATTATGTTCACTGGTATGGTAGTTTTCTGCTACAATTATGTTCACTGGTAAGGTAGTTTTCTGCTACAATTATGTTCACTGGTATGGTAGTTTTCTGCTACAATTATGTTCACTGGTATGGTAGTTTTCTGCTACAATTATGTTCACTGGTATGGTAGTTTTCTGCTACAATTATGTTCACTGGTATGGTAGTTTTCTGTTACAATTATGTTCACTGGTATGGTAGTTTTCTGTTACAATTATGTTCACTGGTATGGTAGTAGTTTCTGCTACAATTATGTTCACTGGTAAGGTAGTTTTCTGCTACAATTATGTTCACTGGTAAGGTAGTTTTCTGCTACAATTATGTTCACTGGTATGGTAGTTTTCTGCTACAATTATGTTCACTGGTATGGTAGTTTTCTGCTACAATTATGTTCACTGGTATGGTAGTTTTCTGCTACAATTATGTTCACTGGTATGGTAGTTTTCTGTTACAATTATGTTCACTGGTATGGTAGTTTTCTGTTACAATTATGTTCACTGGTATGGTAGTTTTCTGTTACAATTATGTTCACTGGTATGGTAGTTTCTGTTACAATTATGTTCACTGGTATGGTAGTTTTCTGCTACAATTATGTTCACTGGTATGGTAGTTTTTTGCTACAATTATGTTCACTGGTATGGTAGTTTTTTGTTCCAATCTTCCTCAGGACATAAGCTTACAATTAACCTTTATATCCGCTCAGCACAATAAAGGCAAGAGGTTATTCTAGATGACGAACGAGACGACGAGACGGATGAATTTTTGCCACTGACAGTTTGCCTTCACAGGCATATGGTGCCAGGCTGTCTCCTCCTGGTTTGGTGCAGCTGCAACTCCTTCAAGCCGCATCGCCACTCACTAATCACCACCGTCTCATCTCTTAATGTTGGCCAACACACTATTTGGCGCTACCTATTAAGTTCCTCAGTTGTTCCACTCCAGTTAAGCTCAATTATATGTTACCTTACTCTTACTTCAGCCTTTACCATAACAAAATCTATATTTTGCCCTTTGTTTTCATATTTCCAACTGTTATGATCACTATCAAATTACTATCACAACCACAAATGCCGCTACCAATCCAAACACACACTACACCTATTGCATCGACCCAACATATCTATCACTGCCGCCACTAGGACAACTACCACCACCACCACCACCCCTGCTAACACTACCACACCACCACTCAGCATGTTTACCCTTCTACGGTATATTCTCAACTCAATTCCATCCATAAAAAAGCTACATTACGAAATACTACCACGGCCACAATCACTACTACATAATTATGTATTCCACACTCACTAACGCTACAAATACGACAACTACAACCACTGTTCAACAACTGTACTTCCAGCCAATGTGACCACCTCTATCATCACCACCACCACCACTACTACGAACACATTACCAACCATGACTCTCATAACATTTTGACCAACTCAGGTTTTTGTTCTTCTCAAGCCAAGTTAATTAATACTTCTGATGCATTTCTACATACTACCACACCCACAGTCACTACCAACATGTATATGTCAACCAACAATACTACCAGAGTTACTATCACAAGTACTTTAAAAACCAAACTACATTGCTCTCTACCACCATTCACAAAGTGTTAACCAGTACAACATTGCACTTACCACCATCACCACTATCACCATAGCCCTCTGGCAAAGACCAATATCATAACTACTAGAATCATAATCACACCGCAATAACAAAGCCTTTCAGTATACGAGCACGCATTCATAAATGTTATTATAGTTATTATTAGTTGATTTTATTCAGCTTAAGCAGGATTGTGGGAGCCAGAGGGTTAATTGAGAATGATACCCTCGCGATTAGTAGCGGGCCTTCCAAAACTGATTAATGATATTGAAAACTTTAACATCGTGAACACTACTACCACACCAAACATAAAACCACACTACCACAAACAGCCACCACCACAAACAAACACATATATCAAACACCCCACCGGACGTTTCTCGGGGTAAGTCCATCAATAATGCTGGTACATTAACGAAAACAGGCTGATACACAAGGGACCGGGATAAAAGTCCCCGATTTGATAATATTCAGTGTCCATTTGTATTTTGCTGGGGGGAGATTTTCTTAATGTGTGGCAGTTTTGATGGCTTGAATGCGACTTTCTCTTATAAATATCTAGAATGTTTGGTTATTAACTGCTACTTGGGGACAAATGGCTATTTTGAATTACGTAGTCGGTTGTATTACAGCTATTTTGAATTATTTTGCAACTGATTTTCGGAACCTTCATGAACTATATGAAACTACAGTGTCACTGCCCTTATGGCCAAGTTTCCATACTTAACAGCATATTTCGCTACACAATGTTCGTAATAGCTGAATAATCACGATTGGAACATGAACATTTACCGAAAGCTGGGCACAAAATAGACTATAGGTATTCGAGATGGTATAGAGTTTGTATTGGACTTTGTTAGTCCTCTAACTCGTTTTGGAAATTAAGTTTGTTGGTAATGAATAACCGAACTGTGTGGTATTAGTGTGTATATGAACGGAGAATGAATGGGTCATTATGTGTGTGTGTGTGTGTGTGTGTGTGTGTGTGTGTGTGTGTGTGTGTGTGTGTGTGTGTGTGTTCTGGAATTATATTTGCTGTGTATGTGTGTTGGAAAATTCTAAAAATATAACAATATTCAGCGTAACCTAATCGACCTTACATTATTAACAATATTCCCTATTATCTACATGCACAAGACTGTCACGACTATTGCCAGCATAATATTGTAATGGTCATAGATCTAAGTAACCATCAATATTACTACTAATGCAGTCACTTTATCAACAACTAGGGGTAAGGTAAAAGTAAGGAACTGTGATATTTAAAACTGTTTTCGAAAGTGAAAAGTTATGGTCTTCAATGTTTACTTTTCAACCATTTCATAGTTTGTTTGTTTTTTACTATGTGACGAGGGAGACAAAATGCATAACTGCCTGCAGCGAGTGCCTCCCCCAGAGTTCAAAGAGTGACAGGGCCAAAAGCAAAGGAAGTTCGAGCTGAAATGCCTGCACACACGGAGTTTGAAGCAATTTAAGTCATAGGAAGAGGGAAAGACTGATTCTGGGATAGAGTTCCAGAGCTCAGCAGTTGAATAGAAGAAAGTCTGAGAATAGTGTTTCACTCTTGGGTTGGAGAGTTGCACAGAGTAGGGTGGGATTGTGTTGCAAGGCAGGTACTACGTACCCTACGTAGAGGGGGTAGTATACACTGGGAAAGCTCCGAGGAACACTGATTATTGTAGTAGCGATAGAATAGCGAGAGAGATGCAACATTGCGGCGAAGAGAGAGAGATTGCAGAGAGTTGGTGAGTGGACGGGAGTTAATGATACGAAAGGCTTTCCTTTCTACTTTGTCTAGGAGTGCGGTGGAGAGGATCCTCCCCACACATGTGAACAATACTCAATACAAGGACGCACTGTGCCCCTGTACAGAGCAAGAAGCTGTGCAGGGGTAAAGAACCCCTTGAGGCGGTTGAGCACACCCAGCTTCTGGGAGGCTGTCTTAGCAAGACTGGTAATATGGGCTTCCCAAGTGAGAGCAAAAGAAAAAGAGACCGAGAACATTGAGAGAAAATGAAGGGTTGATTTTTGTATTGTTGAAGAATAAGGGATAGTCCGCTGGAGGTTCCGGACGGGTAGTAAGATGGATAAATTGAGTTTTGGAAGCATTAAAGGCAACAAGGTTTTCTCTGCCCCTATTAGAAATACCGTAGTAGTTTTATCAGAAGATAAGTGTTCAATGGCTTCATTACGTTTGTTTATGAGGGATTACTTGCTGGGATTTTCTGGAAAACTAATTGAGTAGTGTAAGGTAGAGTCGTCTGGCGTATGAATGGATGGGATTGGAGGTACAGTTGAGAAGATCATTTATGAAAATTAGAAAGAGAATTGGAGATAGGACAGAGCCCTGAGGAACACATGAGTTAATAGGATAAGGAAGTGAGCGATGGCCGTCCACAATGGTAGCTATGGAACGGCTGGAAAGGAAATTAGAGACAAAGGCACAGATGGAGGGATAGAAACCGAAGGAGGGTAGTTTAGAAATTAAAGATTTGTGCCAGACTTTATCGAAGGCCTTCGATATGTCTAGCGCAATAGAAAAGGTCTCACCGAAGTCCCGACAGGAAGATGACCAATAGTTAGTAAGATATGAAAGAAGATCACCATACAGGCGATCTGAGAGAAGATTATGAGAAGAGAAATGCTTAAGAAATTTGGAAACAGGAATAGTTTATTTTTTTTTAGAGATACAAGAGATGAGAGCAATTGGACGATAGTTGGAGGGTTGAGAGTGGTCACCCTTCTTTGGGACAGGTTGAATGAGAGCAAACTTCCAGCAAGAAGGGAAGACGTTAGAGGAGAGACAGAGACGGAAGAGTTTGTCTAGGCAGGGACTCAGCACAGAAGCAATTTTTTTTAGTACAACAGGAGGAACATCATCCGGTCCGTATGCCTTCTTAGTATTAAGCCCAGAGAGGGTAGAAAGTACATCTTTAGAGGAGATTAGGATATTAGGCATAAGTAGGAGAGGGAGGATTAGCACCGGAATCATCCTAGGTGGAGTTTTTAGCGAAAGTTTGGCCGACTAGTTCAGCTTTGTCAGAGGAAGAAGTACAAAGGAGTACAAAGGAGTACAAAGGAAATCAAGCAACAACAGACCTAGTGACCCTTCTAGGCTGCTTGTCCTCCAAAACACTGAGGATCAAGTGTCCAAACAGTGGTTTAGAGTGGGTAAGGGAACATTGGAAAGGGAACTACTGCCCTGGAACTAATGTCTGTGGCAGGATTAGGAAGTTAGTAGGGGACAGATGGGTTAGTAACTGAGGGGGGGATAAAATAAAGTTATTCATTTACAAACGCAGTCAGTCGTGGGTTTGATGCGAGATATTTTGTCTAAGCGGAGTTTAAATGAATCAACGGTGCTGCAGTCTATAACGTCTCGTCGTCTCGTATAAAGTATATAACGTATAAAGTGACGGTAGTGTCGTCAGAGTGGAAAAGAGGAGGGAAAGACGCAGAAGAAAAATAGTTGGAGAGGTTTTTGGCTAGATGCCAGAAAGCTTGGGAAGAACTAGAGTTGGATAGTTCAGGGCATTTATTATTGTTGAAAGAGTGTTTGGCGAGTCAAAGAACACATTTGGCTTGATTCCAGGCAGAAACATAGGAAGAATGAGATTCTTGAGTTAAGGCGACGGTACCGTTTGAATGCTTCCTCCTTATTGCAGACATCAGTAGAACAAGCATGAGTAAACCAAGATTTGTTTGCATTAGTCTGAGAGAAAGAAAATGGAATGTATGCCTCCATGCTCGAGAGAATTACCTCGGTAATGCGTTCAGCACTCTCCGAGGGTTCCCGGCCTCAGAAGCAAAAATCATACTGGAGAGATAGAACAGGTGACAGAGATAAGTTATGGTCGGAGGAGCCCAAAGGAGAGAAAAGATCGACAGTATAAACGGAAGGGTTAGAAGTTAAAAACAAGTCAAGAATGTTGGGCCGATCTCCGAAGCGATCAGGGATACGAGTGGGTTGCTGAACCAACTGCTCTAGGTCATTTAAGATAGAAAAGATGTAGGCATGTTCACCAGGTTGGTCAGTGGAATGAGAGGAGAGCCATTGGAGGTGGTGAACGATGAAATCTGCTAAGATGGAGATTTCTGAGAAAGGAGAGATGGATAGGATGTGTTCCACTTTACAGTTTAGATAGTTGAAGAATTTGGGAAAGTCAGTAGAGTTAGGGGAAAGATAGACAGCTCAGAAATAATTAGTATGAGAGTGAAAGGATAACTTAAGCCATAAAGTTGAGAATTCAGAGGAGTCAAAGTCGGGTTCACAAGAGCAAGTGAGTTTGTTGTGTACGTATACACAACATCTGCCTTTGGCTTTAAAACTAGGATAGAGAAAGTAGGAGGATACAGAGAAGGGGCTGCTGGGAGTTTTTTCAGACACCTGAGTTTCAGTGAGGAAAAGAAGATCAGGTTTGTAGGAGGATAGGTGGTGTTCAATCGAGGGGATATTAGTGGAAAGGCCAAGAACATTGCATAAGTTAATAGTTAAAGTGACAGGCCGTGGTTCAGAGCATTTAGAAGAGTCGTTACCAGGGGCCAAGTGAATGGGGGCATTTGTGCCCCCCCCCCCCCCTCTCCCCGGGGACTCCTAGGTGGGTCGTAAATCTGTAACCATTAAAATTAACAAAATTATAAAAACTTAAAAATGAATAATAATAATGAAAATAACCGGCGTCTTTTCGATGATAACTGTAAATGTAAACTCTGTGTGAATGAATTTGATTTTGAACATCAAACATTTTTTAAAAGTTACATTACCAATACAAAAATTTTGTTTTTAAATTCTTCTGTTAATGTAACATCTCCATGTAAAGTAAAGAATGTTATCTATTTAATAACCTGTGATAAATGTGGTATACAATATGTTGGAAAGACGAGCAATGTTTAAGAGAAAGAGCCTACGGGCATAGATCAGGAATTAAGAACGGCATCGACTCCAAGATTCTATATAAGCATTTTAACACAGATTGTACTAAATTTGATTGTAAATACAAAATTATAGAAATTGTTCAAAGTAATCAAAATGTTTTAGATAGAGAAAATTATTGGATTGGAAAATTAATGACCATCTATCCATTTGGACTTAACAAATAAAAAATGTAGGCAACATTTTGTATAAAGATTGATTAAAAAACTATTTTAATAACCCATATTTTAACTTCCCTGTTTTAAACAGAAGACCTGGTAGACACGGTAATAGAAGACTAAATACATCAAGAAAAACAGGTCTGATATTAAAATTATTGTTAATAATTTATATTCATTATATCGAAATTTCGGAATTAAAAAATTAAAAGATTCATTGAAAGGCCTACAAAAGAAAAGTTTTGCTCCTTTTATAGAAAATATTCTAAACAATAAACATAATTTCACAAATAAATTTAAGAATATAGTCTTTGCTTTTATGGGATATATTAGAGCTAATTCTAAGAAATCCAAAGATAACCGTATTAAAGATAGTCATGTTCACTTTAAATTATTCCTCTAAATTTTTAGACAAAATTAATGTTAACAGTCTTATCAATTCAAAGAAAGTTAAGTCCATGTTACCAGATGGTTGTAAAGATTTCAAACCATTAACCCGTGGAGCCTCGGCTAGTTTTGTAATGTTTGCGCACCAGAACCCGGCCGGTTTTCAAAAAAGGGTTTTATTCCAGAAACAATAGCGAATGGGTTAGGAATGAAGGAAAAACCACGAAAAACCGCTCAAAAAGCTTAAAAAATGGTCCTACAGAGCCCCCGAAAACGGATTTTACAAGAGTAAAAAATTGAAGGCAATTATCCCCAAAAAACAGGTTATTGCGCACTCGCGCACACGCACGTCGACTTTGAGAGTTTTCAACCATCGGCACGGTTGCGTGGGATACGGACACAGTTCCCATACAAATCTGAGCCCTCTTGAGTGGCTACACCTGAGGTTACGGTCGGCGCAATAAGGGTGACGCGTCAGGCGCGTCTCTGGGGCTGTGCGTTACATACATCGCCGACGCGTCAGACGCGTCGCTGGGGCTGTACGGGTTAATAGTGTATTTTCTATTATTTGTAATTATAATAAAGTTTTAGGAAATCTTTCAGATAATGATATTTTCAATAATAATAAATGCGTGTGTGAAAGAGTCATGGATATGCCAGCTAGCAGACGTGATGCACTAGCAAAGTTCATTTATAGTCCGATATGTCACATATTAACAGGTGATGTAGAACTAGTTAAACATTTTGCAAACGACAAATTAGCGGAGCTATGTCGTAAAGGGTTTAAATTTAGAATAGGGAGTAATAAAGTAACATGGGACATAATTTTAAAAGATATTGTTTTTTCAGTCAATAAATTAAAAGATAAATTGTTAAAAATTGCGTGCTGCGATGCGAGAGAACTAGAAGCATGGTCTAAATTATTAATTAAGTTAATTAGAAATAAAATTTTCTCGCTTAAAAATGAATTTAATCTTAAAGATTTTATAGACTAATTATAATAAGCTTAAAGCTGATTTAATAAATTTACATAAACATTTTGTAATCACTACAGTAGATAAAGCCAGCAATAATTATAGCTTCACATGTAAG
This sequence comes from Paralithodes platypus, assembly GCA_032716605.1. NCBI lineage: Eukaryota > Metazoa > Arthropoda > Malacostraca > Decapoda > Lithodidae > Paralithodes > Paralithodes platypus. The sequence goes on from CM064528.1 coordinate 21,263,172, forward strand.
AAATTTTATCTTGAAAACATGAAAAAAGAATTAGGTATTAAGGGTAACATATTACGTAAAAATATTTGCGGTAATTCTGTTTATGAAATTCAAAATAATCTGAATATTGATAACTTAATCGATGAACATACCAAGAAAAATATAATATTTGATATTAAACTTTCTGATAAGAACAAGTGCATTGCAAAATTATACATGTTACCTAAATTTCATAAAAGACCTTATAAATATCGCTTTATTGCCGGAGCAAAATTTGCTACCACTAAAACTCTATCAGAACAAGTCGTAAATTGCTTAAAATACATTAAAAGTACTCATAAAAGATATTGTAATACCATCATGAGAAGAACTGGCATTAACTATTATTGGAGTGTTGACAATTCGTTAGAAGTTATTGATAAAATAAATACCATGCCGAAAGTTACCTCGGTACATAGCTTCGACTTTTCAACTTTGTATACCAATTTGCCTTTAGATTTAGTATATTCAGAGCTTTGCTTTATTATAGATTTGCACTTTGACAGGTTCGTTAGGAATGGTAATTATTTCATAAATGTTTATACATATTTTAATAATGCATCACTTAGCTCTACTCCCACTACTTCTGTATATTTTGATAGAACTAAACTTAAAGATGCCCTTAAATTCCTCCTTTTCAATACTTATGTTAGATTCGGGCCGTACATTTTCAAACAAATATTAGGAATTCCTATGGGTGGAAATGCTAGCCCTTTAATTGCAGACTTATTCTTGCTTGCTTTAGAATTTAAATATATAAAAGACTTAGTTGACAGTAGCAAGAAAAATAAAATCCCAGAAAAATTAGCACTTGCTAAACTGTTAAGTAATAATAGTAGATATATTGATGATATTCTTGTTTGCAATTTGTTAAATTGTAATCAAGTTGCTAAACTTATTTACCCTAATTCTATTCCCCTCACACAATGTAACGTAAATTATAAAGTTGAAAATTTTCTTGATATAAATATAGAGATTGTTAATGAACAGTGCATACTTAAAGTATATCACAAAGTTGATGATTTTAATTTTAACGTAATAAACTTTCCTTTCCCTAGTAGTAATATCGATAGTAAAATAACATAATTGTTTTTATTCCCAATTAATAAGATTTTGTAAAATCTGCACTAAAGTAGATGACTTTTGGGCTAGAGCTAGGTTACTATACAGACTCTTAGTGGACAGAGGTTTTGAGGCAAGTAAATTGTTCCATAAATTTAATCTTTTTAGGGTCAATTATTGTGGCTGTATTCTAAAATTTGACATCAATAATTTTAATCAAGCATTTTTTAACTTGAAGTTTCTTGTATAACCTCTGCTTACTTTTTGTCTGTATGTATTGTTTTTTGTCTGTATTTATTGTTTATCTTTTTCTTTTTCTTTTTCTATTATTAATATTAATATTGATGATTTTTTAAATTTATTGTTCTTGTTAAAAGAGTACTCTTTGTTTAAATCTGTTGTTACTTCATATTTTGCAATTATTTGTCTTTATATTATATGTATTCATTGTCGATAGTATCAATTTCTTACTTTTGCGATTTCCTTAGTTTATTTGTGCTATAAATGTAGGTTATTTGTAGGGTAGTTATTGATAGGGGTCACTTGAGGCATGCTATGCTTACAGGTACCTACCCGATAGCACTATCGTTAGTGAGTGCTGTACTGTATTTTATATATTATTTTGTAATAGTATAGATATCTTATCAATATTTGTATTTTGTACTATTGTTAATGTCTTGTCATGTTGCAAATTTGATTTTAAATAATATTTTGACATTTAACATGTAGTTTCTTTATTCATGCAGAGTTTAGTAAAATTTGCCAGAACGTCCCGGACTTCCCAATCTTGACTACTTCCTTTAACGTGACGATAGTGCGTTGTTATATGTGCGATTAGTTTGCTTGGGAAACAGATTACTTGTTCATGTAGTAATGTACACCCTATGTGGTGGATTGTGTTCTTTTATTTAATAATTTTCATTTTAGTAAGCGTTGTTTCCACATAGCGATTTTGATAATTTAATTTGACTTTATATTGTCCTTGTCCCAATTTTGGTTTGTTTAGTTTGCAAGTTTTACATTTTAATTTAAGATAGTGTGGTGTGTAAAAGTGTGGTGTGTAAGATGTAATATAGTGTAATGAAAGAGAGAAAAGTTGTTTAGGAGGGCAAACTGGGGTTGCCCTCTGTTTTGGGGAGACACTAAAAGGATCAGTAAGGGAGGCCAAATAGATAAACATAAATTTCAGTTTTCCCGTTCATCCACCTATAGCGCTCCCCGGGAGTACCGCCCTGGTTGGCTTCCTCTTCCTCCTCCTCCTGATTGCATAAATATGGTGGTAATCGAATGGAGTTTTATTTTAACTTCCATAGCTATAGGTGCACGATTACGAACCAGACTTGCCGAAACATTGAGGAAGAAATGTTTATAGTCTGTTTTCTATCAACTGACGGTAAATTGCAAAGTTGAAAGTTCCCATAAATGTGTTTGTTATTTTGAAGATTATGAAGTAAAATAAGGTGCTAAATATATGAACTTGGTCTTAATATGATGCGGAGACATAGTAGTTTCATATTGTTCCATTAAGCATCGATAAATTAGGTGCTAAGGTATTCAATTCATGGTCAGGTGAAGGGAAACAGAGTATAGTGTGCCGTGGCCCGTAAAGAATGTCTACTACGTTGTTCCCCCCTGAAGCCACAATAGGGTCAAGTATGGCCCATCTCATCCGCTTGAAGGGGGGGTCACCTGATTTTTTTTTTTATCTTTCTCACCTTTTCTCTCTTTCCCTGGCTTGTATCCATGCGGCCCCATTCAGCCAACTGCTTTAAGACGTTTATCCCCATCCAGGTGTCGATTTCTTCCTGGCGAGCGATAGCGAGCCAGCATTGTATGGAGAAATCCGGCTTCGCCGGAGTAACTTTTCTATCGAAAAACGTAAAAATTTAGCTTGCTGTCAAAACAAAGATATATATATGCTGGCTCGCTACCGCTCGCCAGGAGAATATTGACACCTGGATGCGGGTAAACGTCTTAAAATAGTAGGCTGAATGGGGCCGAATTAATACAAGCCAAAGGGAGAGGGAGAGAAAGAGAAAAACAGCGAGGTGGGCTCCCTTAAGGAGGGAAGGTGAAGAGCTATTTACACGGATATCCGAGACACTTATGGTATGGGGATAGGCAACATTCTCTCTCTCTCTCTCTCTCTCTCTCTCTCTCTCTCTCTCTCTCTCTCTCTCTCTCTCTCTCTCTCTCTCTCTCTCTCTCTCTCTCTCTCTCTCTCTCTCTCTCTCTCTCTCTCTCTCTCTCTCTCTCTCTCTCTCTCTCTCTTATCGAAAATATTTTAACCAATTTTCATCTACCGGCTTGGAACACTTTATTATTTAAAAAAAAGTGACTGAAAATGTGAGCAATACATCATAATAATTAATTGAATAGAACAATTAGCATGTTAGAGTAGAAGTATTTACAGAACAGAGTGGAATATGGACCCGACTATGATTTAGATAATGTTCTGTATACATTATTATACGAAATAGACAAGATTCAGAAAAAAAACACGTTATACTAATTTAACTCTTGTTATTGTTAGACCATTGTGTTCATCTTACGAAGGTCTCTTGAGTTACAGTACAGCTTTTACAGTAACAACAAACAAAACAATCCATTCACTATTCAACACACGCAAACACACTCAAACATTAAGGGGAGATGGGTCGTTTTTCGGGTCCCCTTTCTCCCTCTCCATTTCTTTTGAGATTATAAGACGTTCGGCCCATTAGTTTGGCGATTTTAACACCTTTCGCCCTATTTCGTTGTCAAATTTAAGACTTTTCGTGCCATTTAGGTGTCAACTTTTTCATGGCGAGCGAAAAGCGAGCGTGATATTTTAAGAGGAACCGGCCTTCGGCTGGGACATATTTCTACCGAAAAATTAAAAAATATATCTTGAAGAGGGGTCTCGGGGGTGTTTTTCTAAGTTTGATGGAAGTCTAGCGAGGAAACTAAGAAATAACGGAATACGTGAATTAATAGACAAAAAAATAACGGCTCATCTCCCCTTAAGCTGAAATAGAGTTATCAAAATAAGTATAATAGCGTTTTTATAAGTGGAGCTAAAAATGTAGAGCCTTCGTATTAGCAGGGCTAAGTTAGAGGTTTAATTAGAGGGTTTTATATCGATAGTATAATTTACATTTTTCAATGGGTTCTGTTAAAAAAATCGAGTCACATGTTGAGGGGAGGTTTTTAGTTTGTTCCCTCCATGAACTTTTAAAAAATAACCCCAAGAACCCCCCCACCCCCCCTTCCAGATTAATTTTTACATTTTTTGGTAGAACATTTTCCGGCCTGAGGCCGATTCCTCCTAAGTTGCAGGCTCGCTATCGCTCGCCAGGAAAAATGTGACACCTAAATGGCACGAAAGGTCTTAAAATGGGGCAAACGATCTTAAAATCACCAAAATAATGGAACAAATGTCTTAAAAACTCAAAACTAATTGGGCTAAACATGAGGGAGAAGGAGGTCCAGAGATCACCCCCTTAAGTGAAAACCTTCCCTTAATGGTCTTAGCGGAGTTGGAATGAGGTTGGTTGGTTGGTTGTTTGTTTGGGTTGTTGGGTGAGTATGTAAGCTCTCACACATTCCCCCCACATTCTTCACCCTCCCACCAACCTGCTAATATCTTGCTGTCTGGAATGTTGTTGTTGTTATTGTTGCACCCGTTTCACATCAGTAGTTTGGCGACCTTGAGACCTTTCCCCCCTTTTGTTTAGTAATAATTGCAGTTCGCCTCATTCAGGTATCGAGGTTTTGTTGTGACGAAAGATAGCAAGCCTACAATTTAGTAGTATCCCGCCTTCGGCCGAAAATTTGTTTATAACGAAAAATATTAAACAAAATCTTGAAAGGGTGTTTGTATTGTATTCTAGATTGAAAGATGGCTGGGATGCGGATTATATATATATATATATATATATATATATATATATATATATATATATATATATATATATATGCTTAAACAAAGTGTAAGGAGCAAACTAAAACAATAAAAATACTCGATAATGGCAAAACGCGTCAAAACCCTCAATTATCTATCTATATTATTAAATCAGTTCGTGTGTCTGTTTGTCTGTGTGTTCTTAATAGACTGCCGCAGTTTTGGACCTGGGGAGCTGAAACTTTGCATGTGGGTGTCAATTGACCTGGGTCAGGTCATAGAGGGGGCGAGGCCACGATCGGAGGTCGTTTCGAGGCCGAAATTGAACAAAATTGAAACAAAATTGCCGTTTGAGGCAGAAGGAGGCCTCCGATCGAAAAGGTGTATGGAACGAAAGTTGTTCGCAGACCCCCAATATGGGGGTACGGATGAGGTCAGATCCAAAATCGGAGGTCATTTAGCGGCCGAAATCGAGGTCGCCGTTTAATGAGGCACAGAGAGGTCGAGGCCGGTGATTATGGTAGTAGTAGTATTGTGATGATTGTGGTAGTAGTGATTGATGATGGTGAGTATGGTAGTAGTAGTGGTGGTAGAAGTTTCATGTGTTCATATATAAATGGTAGAATTTAAACCCGGGCAATGCCGGGTACCCCTGCTAGTATTGTATAAAACACCCCAGTAACCCCCAAACAATCTCCATACTCTCCACCCACAAGCTAATATCGGGCGGCTGGGAATGGTTTTGTTGGTGTTGTTGGTGGTGGGGGGGGGGTATTGGTGATGGTGTTAATATTGTTGGTAGTGGTGTTGCTGTTGTTGGTGGTGGTGGTGATGTTTTTGTTGGTGGTATACCCTTAATTTGCTATGAAGTTTATACAAGAGTTTACAAGTAGATGTTATTTTTTCCAGGTTCATATTAATTGTTTTACTTGTATTACTAAAGCGAAAATATGATTAACAACATTCAGATAATATGCTTATAAAGTTCTATTTTGTTTGTTTTCTTTTGAGGTGGTTAATAAATTGTCCATATTATTTGTTTTATTTTTTTCCCAGATGGTTAACATATTGTCTATAATACGATCGTGTGTGTGTTTATTTTATGGTATTTATATATATTGTTTTCATTGTGCTTTATTTTATTTTTCAGAGGGCTCCCGGCTGGACAGTTACGTGATCATAGTAGCCATCGTCAGCACAATCTTCCCCCTCATCTGCCTCATACTCAGTCTCGTCATCGCCAGGTACGTTTAACCAGACGTTCAGCTTGACAGGTACGTTCAATTAGACGTTGAGCTTGACAGGAATGTTGTAATAGACGTTGTGTATGACAGGAAAGGTGACACACACCTTCAACTTGACAGCAACGTTTACAGAGACGTTGAACGTGACAAGAACGTTGTAATAGACGTTGCGTAAGACATGAAGGTTTAAGCAGACGTTCGAATTGGCATGTACAGTCCGCAAAATTTCCAGCTAGCCCGGCGTTACTTACATGTATGTGTTTTAAGCTATTTACAAATACAAAAGGGAGACAGAAAAAACACAAATACTAAGAAATCAATGGATAGGTCAATTGTGTATATATATTTATTTTATTTTGTATTTTTCTTTTACTCCACTTAAAATAGCTGAAACTGCATAAATACACATAGCATTGGGTCAGTCAGAAATCTTGCCGAGTGTACGTCGAAATAAACGTTTCAGCTTGACGACTAGCAAGGGACATAGGCGTTTGGCATGAGTGGCAGTACGTTTGTCTGGACGTTTTGTAGGCGAAAGCGTTTAAGCAGATATTTATTTGGACGGTTCTTTAGGCAGTTACGTTAGTGTTAATATGTTTTAGGCTTTTAGCATGCATACATTTTGACGCTTATTTGACTGGAACGTTTGTACCGAAAGATTAGTATGACTTTATGCATTGACAAACGTTTGAACAGGTACTGGTATTAATATTGCGTAGGCTTAACCCTTTCAAGATCCGATTGCGCAGTTTTATATTGTTTGCTAAATATTATTAGACTATTTTATTCAGAGTAGGAAGGACATATGGTATTCAGAGTGTCAATTGAGATAGTCTGTACCCTTATACTTCCCACAGATCCGTTCCAATCTGTATAAAGTCGTCTAATGATAGCCAGAATAATATTCAAACGGTTAAACGTTGGTTTTGATAAGTTTGGCCGGACAAATATGTTAACGTTTCGTGGGCTGTTTAACCCATTCAGTGCCGGTGACGTCCTTTTCATCGTATTATGGACACTGTTAGATTATTCCATTTAGATTGGGAAGGACGTCTACCAATTAAAAGGCTATAGATGATCTCAATTATGCCTTTTAGCTACCATGTATCCTTCCTAAGCTGCATAACCCTCACAAATGTAGCTGAATTAAAATATAAAAAAGACGTTACCGGTACTAAAAAGGTTAAGCAGACCTTTGTATAGGTTGAAATGTTTGTGTTAATACATTTGAGCGAACGTTTAATTTGACGAGAGAATGGTATGATTGATGTGATGCATTATTAGTTGTTTTAAAGGCATTTAGACCAACTTCAAAGAGTAATAACTGAATAATAATTATGTGAACTCCAGAATAGTTGCCTAGTGAGCGTACTAGATTCACTGGTGCCAGCTGTACACTACGATTAACGGCAGATGGCGTATTTGTTTGCTCATTTATATGTGTTTTTTATAATTGATTTAGTTTCCTCCCTAGACTTCCACCAAGCTTAAAAAAAAAAAATCCAAGATCCTCCTTCAAGATAAATTTATACATTATTCGATAGAAAAAATTCCCGGCCAAAGGCCGGTTCCTCTTAAATTATATGCTCGCTATCGCTCGCCATGATAAAATCGACACCTAAATTACACGAAAAGTATTAATATTGACACAGAAATCGGACGAAAGTTCTTAAAATCGCCAAACTAATAGGCCGAACGTCATACAATCTGAAAACTAATAGGGCTAAACATGAGGAAGAAGGGGGACCAGAAATACGACCCTTCTCCCCTTAACACCTTCATTACTATGGCATGTGTTTTACGTTCATGCTGGCTATCAATAGACGATTTTATTTAGTTAAGAATGTATATGAAGGCCTACATTGTAAAACAAAATTTGGGTATGAAAAATATAGTTAATGTGTCTATAATAATCCATCATTTATTGGTATAGACATGTATATCACCATTAACCCCTTGAGGATTATGACGCATTTTGACACATTATTCAGGCTGTTATTAGACGATTTTATTCAGATTAGCAAGAATATGTGGTAGATAGATGTAATTGATAGATGTAATTGATAGATGTAATTGATAGATGTAATTGAGTTAGTCCTTACACTTTGGATGCCGATAGAGCCTTTCTAAGCTGTATAAAATCGTCGAAAGCTAACCGAAATAAACTGCTAAATCGCGTCATGATCCCCAAAGGGTTAAGATGGCCACTTCTACCCTGAACGTTTTACTGTAGGGGGATCATTTAGATTGTTTATTCCCCTTTGATTCCCACAGACCTTTCCTTAGCTTGATAAAATCGTCTAATGCTAACCAGAACGAAGGGAAGAATCGCGTCAATACGTGGCCGAACCTTTTCACTATTTTCTGCATAATATTAGAATTGTTTTCAGCTTAGGAAGGATGTTTGGGAATCATAGGGTTATACATCATTTCAATTAACCCCTTGGCCCCCATAGATCCGTGTTTAATTAAATACAATCGTCGATTACTAGCCAGAATAAAATGAAAAGATGTCAAAGTTCTGAAGAGTTTAAGGGGAGCTAGGTCGTTTTTCTGGTACCCCTTCTTTATCATGTTTAGCCCCATTAGTTTTCAGATTTTAAGACGTTCGGCCCATTATTTTGGCGATTTTAAGACCTTTCGTCCTATTTTTTGGTCATTATTAAGACTTTTCGTGAAATTTAGGTGTTGATTTTTTCCCGGCGAGCGAAAGCGAGCCTGTAATTTAAGATGTCCCGGCCTTTGGCCGGGACATCTTTATATCGAAAAATGTACAAATTTATCTTGAAGGATGGTCTTGGTCGGGGAGGGGGTGGGGGGGGGGGTTATAAGCTTGATGGAGGTCTAGGGAGGAAACTAAAACACAAATAGTAAACCAATAATAAATGAGCCAATAAATACGCCCATCTCCCCTTAAGCCCACTTTTGATTTGATGCAGACTCGTTTATTTTGACGTAGGCGAGAGTGTTTCCTGTATTGTTTTTGACGCATATGTTGTATATATTTGTTTTGTGAATACGTCGTCGTAGGTAAATAAAAGTATGTTGTTAACCTCTTCAGCACGATGATACCTATGAATTTGGCTAAAACTAGATGATTCTTTGCAGTTTAAGAATTACCTCGAGGTAAATTTGAAGATAAGGAAAATCGTGTAAGGACAACCAAAATATAATGACAAATTATGTCATTGTGCTGAAGGGGTTAAATTAAGCTGAGATTTGTTGCATTGTATATATTTCTAGATGCGTTGCTTGTACATAGAAGTTGCTAAGGATGCTAGTAGGATAAGTTTTTATTTCTAATGCATATATAGTATATTGTTCATTATATATATATATTGTTCATTATATTTCTAAGAGCGATGTTGTTATAAACTGTATTGAGGCTGCTATTAGGCTAAGGTGCAATATATTTTTATGCATTTTTTTGTTTTTCTTGAATACGTATGAGTAGACGCTGATTTAGATGCATCTTGGATAATGCGTGAATGCAAACGTTTTAACAGATCAGTTACGTTTATTTGTACGTTAGAATTGATGCTTCCTTAGATTTAAGGCACGGATATAAGCGTTTATTTTGACGCTTCTGCGGTAGATATTTACCCTTTCAATTGTATAATGACTACTTATTTGTACCAGCTTCTAACAAACGATTTTGTTTAGTTTGGGAAGGATAGCCTGTAGTCCAACGGTGGTGTGTGTGTGTGTGTGTGTGTGTGTGTGTGTGTGTGTGTGTGTGTATATGTGTATGTGTGTGTGTGTGTGTGTGTGTGTGTTTACTCCACATTCTTCTTAATATGGATAATTTCGTCTGATAGTATCTGGCATAAATTAAATAAAATCATCTGTTAGATCATTATAATGAGGAATGAATACAAACGTTTTCAGTAAATAGGTACAGTCGGCCTAATAAGTCATGTCTCGGCACCAAGTATACGTTGTTCTATAATTTGTATCAACACTATCTAAACAGCATTTCTTAATTTCGAGTGAGATATACCAACATGTTCCTACACTTATCCACCCTATTCAACATCGGCCAGACATAAATACAGGAACCAACATGTTCCTACAAGTACTTACCCACACTATTGAACATCGGACGGACATTAATACAGGACAGAGCGAGCCAAACGTAATGCCAGCTGAGACATGAATTATTAGCGCCACCGTACAGTCAACTTTTAAAATATTCGTTCACCTCTCCTGGCACTTTGACCACATAAATACACAGGACAACACACTGTAAGAATGAACCCCAAATTGTAACACAAACAAGTGTGCTAATCGTTTATGTTTTCTAATTTAAATTGCACACACACCGAAGAAAACGGGTTATGTGCACTGTTTTTTTTAGAATTATTTAACGTTCATTTTTGTTTTAACTTTTATTTTTGTTAGAATGGTGTAGTGTTCAACTTTGTTTTTATTATTATAATTGTTTAGTGTTCAGCTTTTTGCGGTGTACTTTTTACCCGGCAATATAGCTCGACACTTGCCTTGATTCTGTTCTGGTTACTAATAGACGATTTCATTAAGCTTAGGAAGGATATGTGAGAGTTCAAGGGTTCGATAAGATCAGGTTAAGCCCAAGATTGCAAGAGGTCCTTCCTAACCTGTATAAAAATCGTCTAGTTTAAGCAAAGAAACGAATGGAAAAAATACGCCCCATTAAGCTGAGAGAGATAAACAAGGGAAGGGATTATGTGTTTTCTTATTCCTTCTGCGGTTTTTTCTTCTTCTTTTTCTGCTAATTTTACTTCTACTCATATTACATTAACTTCTTTTATTTATCTTCTTCTTCTACATATAATTATTATCCTTGTGTTTTTTTGTTTTTTTTGGCTACTCCCCCCTCCTCCACCCTTGTCCTTAGTGCTTATTCCACTTCTCTTTTCACTCAGATCCACTCATCCTTCTCCTGGCACTCCTATTTCTAATTCCTATTGCAATGGAAGTATATTTGGGCTATTTTGTATATTTGATATAAGGCTTTTCATGACAATATTAGTGCATCATGGAGGTCCTTTAACAATAGTAGTAGAAGCAGCAGTAGTAGTAGTAGTAGTAGTAGTAGTAGTAGTAGTAGTAGTAACACTGAAGACGAGGCCAGGATATTCGGCGACCAGATGAGACAAGGAAAAGTGGCACCTGCAATACGGTCCCTGACAAAGGAGGCAGCTGGTGGGTTGCTGCCTATCACAAGAGACACCATCCAAATGTTGGAAAAGAAACATCCACAACCTAGTATCCACGAGAGTCAGAAGCTAGAGGGGGCTTATATACCACCGAACCCTGTCATATACGAACAAATCACAGGCGAAATGATTTGGAAAAAGGCTCTCAGGACACAAGGCAGTGCAGGCCCATCAGGGCTGGATGCAAATGGCTAGAGAACAATCCTTGAGCAGCGCAGTCCTCGGACTTGCAGCAACAGACTTATGTAGGGCTCTGGCAGCTTTTGCAAGAAAGATGGCCACCCAAAATTGTCAACATTTGGAGGCTTTCACAGCTTGTCGCCTAATACCATAAGACAAGAATCCAGGGTGCAGACCAGTGGGAGTGGGCGAAGTGCTGAGAAGAATCATCGGAAAATTCATAATGGATGTGGTGAAGGATGATGTGCGGTCAGCGGCCGGAAATGTCCATGTGTGTCACGGCCACCAAGTAAGGGGAGAGGCAGTAATTCATGCCATAAGAAAAATATATGAGCGAGTGGACTGTGAAGCTGTGCTGCTAGTGGATGCAACAAATGCCTTTAACACCATCAACAGAAAGACAGCAATACATAACACCAAGGTAAAATGCCCCAGCTTTTCCCCCTATGTAGAGAACACCTATAAATAGCCTGCCGACCTCTTCATAGTAAACAACCAGAACACACGACGTGGATCAGCTATGAAATCAATGGAAGGAACCACACAAGGCGACCCCGTAGCAATGGTAATGTATGTATTAGCCTTCTAAGTTGGGAGGGCTGGGAATCATCAACCCGGTGAGGAGGGCGACAACGGAATACCTGAACTCGGTAAAGATAACAGGATCTCTCACTGACCATATCGTAGCACAAGATTCTGACGGTGAAGTGGACCAGGCGGACATCTACAACATCAGAAAGACCATCATGTCGGAGAGGCAAAACTCACAGAAAAATGACCTGGCACAATTGATGAGACAACTTTCCTGGAGACTAACAAGAAAAATACAAATAGCACAAGAAACGGGTGCTTCAAATTGGCTGCCAACACTACCAATCAAGGCAAAAGGCTTCAATCTCAACAAACAAGAATTAAATTATTCTATTGCACTGAGGAATGATTGGCCGATTGAAGGACTGCCCGATCAATGCGTTTGTGGAACCAACAACGATGCAGACCACTCCATGATATGTAAGAAAGGAGGATTCATCAGCATCAGGCACGATGAAGTAAGAGATGTAACAGCGAACATGCTCAGGGAGGTGTGTCGAGATGTGCGCGAACCATCACTCATTCCCTTGGATGGAGAGATCTTGCAGCACAGGATGGCCAACACATCCAATGAAGCATGAGTGGACTTGAGTGCAAGAGGTTTTTGGACAAGTGCACAGCGAGCGTTCTTTGACATAAGAGCATTTGACCCAATGGCCCATAGCTACAGCTAGCTGTCTCTGGATGCTGCACACAAGAGGAACGAAAAAGAGAAGGTCAGGGCATACGGGAAAAGGATCTTAAATATCGAAAAAGGCAGCTTTACCCCACTAGTCTTCACCACATCTGGAGGGATGGGACCCAGGGCCCAGTGTTTCTATTCAAGGCTTGCAGAGATCATTGCAGAGAAGAAGCAACAGCCCAGGAGCCACGTCGTAGCCTGGATGAGGTGCCGTCTATCTTTCTCATTGCTCAGATCAGCACTACTATGCCTGCGAGGAACAAGACTGTCTGCACCACAACCAGCGACGGGGGCAGCAGTGGCAGAGGGTCGCATAGGGAGGCGACTGGATTGAAGTTGCATGGTGTAGAATAGTAATATCTGATGCTTGTAAAATATAATGTATGTACAATATTAAATAAAGTAGACGTGCCGTTTTGCCCAAAATCAAAACGGCATACCCAACTCTGCGATGGGTTACCATCATCACTACTAACACCATCATCAATCACAATCAACATAATCACTACTACTGCCATCATCACTACAACTGCCACAATCATCACGAGTACTGTCATCATCACCATTACTATGATCATCATCATTACTATGATCATCATCATTACTACAATTACAATTATCACTTCTCACCTTCTCACTGTCCATTGTCACTAGCATCTTAATCACTACTATCATCATTGATACTACAACTATCAACCATCATTACTAATATCATCACCACCATCTTACAATCATCATTACTACTGTTAACATCATCACTACTACTATAACCATCATCATTACTACTGTCACAAATATTACCATAATTTATTCTACTGTCACCATCATCACTACTACTGCCATCATCACTATTACTATGAACTTCATCACCACAACTATCGTCATCATCACTACAAATTTCACCATCCTCATTACTACTCACCATCATCACTAATACTCACACCATCGTCACTACTGTCATTATTATCACTACAACTATCATCATAACTTGTCACCATCATCACTACTATTATGACCATCATTACTACTAATGTCACCATCATATCTACTACTGTCATCATCATCACTACTGTCATCATCATCAATACAACTACAACCATCATCACTACAATTATCACCATTATCACTACTATCACCATAAATCCAAATATTACTACCATCACTTCTAATGTCAACTAAACTAACTAACCTAGCAAATGCGTAGCGAGATGTTTTCGTTCCCAGAACGAATGCGTTCATAGTGTGTGAGCCCAAAGACTCACACACTAAGAACGCCATCATTGCTGGGGGGGGGGGGGGGGGGTTTCCGGGAGGGTTTGGGGGAGGGGGGTCCGGGAGGTGGTGGGGGGGGGGGGGCAAAACCATAATTTAGACCTAAAATCATAACTATTGCATCAATTAAAAAAATCTTTTTTGACTGACGTTTGCATTCACGCAACAAATGTTTGTGTGAAATTTGGTGAAAATCCGTCCAACGGTCTAGGAGGAGTTCCGAGACAGACGGACGACGACGACGACGACGACGACGACAGACATTTTTTTTGTGTGGTACCCACTATACGGGGGGCGATACCAAACTCTGCTTACGCAGAGTTGATAAAAATCAAAGTAGTAGTAGTAGTAATCCACGATGATAAGACTGAGTGCTTACCCCGGAATAGGAAGTAGCTGAATGACTACCAAGTCGGGCGCTTTGATGACTGTTCTGACCTGGTTTAGGGTCCAAAGAGGGGATGCACAGGCTGAGTGGTGGTAGTAGTAGTAGTAGTAGTAGTAGTAGTAGTAGTAGTAGTAGTAGTAGTAGTGGTGGTGGTGGTAGTAGTGTAGTATTCCCCCCCCCCCTCCATGCCCCTGCAGCACATTTCACCTCTCTTTACACCCTGATTCACCCATTAGTCTTCGGGCTCTCCCTCCCTCCTCCAATTTCTCCTTTAATCCATTCTCCTTTCCTCCCAGGTCCTTCTTCTACTCTTGTCCTTCTTTCCGTTCCTCCTACTTTCAATTATCTCTCTTTTCCTCATCCTCTCCTTCAATACCTCCTTCTACTATTGTTTTTCTTTATTTTCTCCAGCTCCCCGCATCTCCTTTACTTCTTTTCTTTTCTTCTTCATCTTGTTTTATTGTTATGATCATATGTTCCTCTCTTTCTAACCCGAGTAAGGAAAGAGGGAATGACTATGCCTTCTCTTCCTCCTCCTCCTTTTCCCTTTTGTTTTTCTTCTTCTTCATAAATGTTCTCCTTTTCTTCTATTTTCTTGTTGATTTCATATTTTTCTGTTGTCTTCTCTCGTTATTTCTGTTTTATGTTGTCTTCTCTATTTTCCTCTTCTATTTACTTGTCTTTCTTTTCTTCTTGTTTTTTCTTTTCTTCTTTAGTATCTTGCCTTTTCTTTTCATCTGTCTGTCTTTTGCTTGTTATCTTTTTCTTTTTGCTTGTTCTTCCTCTATACTGGTTCACTCTGTATAATACTAAGCATACATATAATTATATGCTTGATATAACTTGAGGGAGAGGTAGTCGCTTTTTATGCTCCCCCTTCTCCCTCATGTTTAGCATATTTGTTTTGAGATTTTAAGACGTTCGTTCCATTTGTTTGTCCATTTTAAGACCTTCCCCCCATTTCTTTGTCAATGATAAGATCTTTCGTGCCATTTAGGTGTCGATTTTTTCCTGGCGAGCGATAGCGAGCCTGTAATTTAAGAAGGAACTGGCCTTCGGCCGGAACATTTTTCTACCGAAACATTTACACATTTATTTTGAAAGGGGGTCTAGGGGGTGTTAATTGAAGCTTGATGGATGTCTAGCAAGGAAACTAGAAAATGAATGAATGTAAAAAAAAAATATATATATATATATATATATATATATATATATATATATATATATATATATATATATTTGTCGAACTTAACCCATTCAGTCTTTTTCATCATATTCTGGCAACTATTAGACGAGTCTATTAAGCTTAGGAAGAACCTTTAGCAATAATAAGACTTCAAGCAATCTCAACCGACCCTTTTAACCATTACAGATTCCTCCTAAGCTGCATAATATCGTCTAAATAGAGCTAGAATAACATTTAGTTCACGTCGCTGGTACTGAAAGCGTTATAATTTATGCAAAATGATAAGACTTCAAATGGGTAAAAGTTATAATGGGGACTAGATTGTTAACCATAATATTTGGTCCGAGGGCCGTCCTTTTTTAACCTACCCTGTTACGCTCAATTAGTTTGGAGATTTTAAGACGTATCACCCCATTAGTTTGGCAATAATTTGTCGCTTCACCCCATTCGGGTATAGATTTTTGTTTTTCCTTTTTTCCCCCTTTTTTCTCTGGGCAAACGATCTAGAGCCTGTTACTTACAAGACCCCGGGCTTCTGTCAGGATATATTTGTATTGAACAATGTACACATTTGGCTTGAAGGGAGTCAGGGTGGGCATGATGTTTAGTGTGAAGGTCTGGGAAAGCGTTTTTGTTAGCCTAGGGGACACACCTAAATATATTGATAAAATCTGACAAAAGCAACCATAATTCCCAATTATATTTAAGCAACATTATAATATCCTCCAAGACGTTGGATCAGAGAGTGCTAAGGGTATTCCTAGTAGACACTTTTCATTAAACGTAGCGTCGTTTCCTCTATATTCTTGCTAACAATAGACGATTTTATTCTGGTTTGGAAGGACCTGTAGCAATCGAAGAGGTGATCTTTATCCCAATTAATCGTTCGACTCTAACAGATCCTTCCTGAACTTTATAAAATCGTCTAATAGTAACCATAATGAACGTAGGAGTGCGTCATAGGGTACTTCAGAGCAATCTTGAGAGAATATATACTGTATATATATATATATATAGGGAGAGAGAGAGTCATATTTGTCTGTTGAGATTCCCCTAAATTATCTCTCTCTCTCTCTCTCTCTCTCTCTCTCTCTCTCTCTCTCTCTCTCTCTCTCTCTCTCTCTCTCTCTCTCTCCATTATCGCCTCGACCCGTCTTCTTAATACCTCGGTAATGGGTAGCACGAAGAGGGAAGATTGGAGGCAAAAGAAGAGAGAGAGAGAGAGAGAGAGAGAGAGAGAGAGAGTTGTTATAGTAGTACCCAGCTTGATAGAGAGATAAAGATCAAAGAGGAGTAGATCAACAGACAAATGTAACTAACTCTAACTCTCTCTCTCTATCTATCTATCTATCTTTCTATCTACCTATATATATATATATATATATATATATATATATATATATAGTATATACCGTACAGTATATATCTGCATCTTCCATTCTGCCTAATAAAGTGATGACTATTGTAATTTTCGAGCAATGTATTTTTATTTGTACCCTAGGCGAAGAAAAATGCCTTCCCAGACTTTCTTCAAACTAAAAAAACAGACTCATTTAAATCTAAACTTGTATATTTTTTCGATAGAAAAATGTTTTCGCCGATTTCAGTTAAATAACTGGCTGGCTAACACTGGAACAGAACAAAGCTACACCTGAATGGGGTAAAGCGTCTTATTATTGCCAAAGTAGTGGGGTGAAAAGTGTTAAGCTCTCCATAATAATGGAACAACGACCTCCCTCGGACCAAATAGGGATCAGTAGGAAGGATCCGTCTAACTGATCTTTACAGTAACTTGGTAATCCTTGCAATTCCAATAACATTACACGATTCAGGAATTCGATACACAAAGGCATTTCCTGTTCCATTTTTACAAGGATATTTTAATTGTTCTCTTTGGTGGATCACATAATTATATGCTTTCATTAATTTGTGGATCACCATATATGCTTTCATTAATTTGTGGATCACCATATATGCTTTCATTAATTTGTGGATCACCATATATGCTTTCATTAATTTTATTGGAGGTGTTTGGTGGTGTGGTGAAATTAATAAAAAAATCGATTATTATAGGCAAGGTGATTAATGTAACCAAGATACATTTAAACTAAAAATATCGACACATTAATAAAGACATGAACAATGAGTATATATGTTGCAATTCACTCAGTACAAAACAACCCTGTGCTATCTATCTATCTATCTATTGCCTGACGCCGTGATCCCCGAAGGGGTGGCCACGAACGAACCGCCCCCATGCACCTCTGTCCCCAGTCAGTCGACGCCCCTCCCCCCAACCAGCACCACCTTCGTTCATGTACTTCCTCACTCCATCCTTCCACCTCATATTCGGTCTACCTCTCCCCCTCCGTCCCTCCACCTCGCTCTCATACACCCTCCTAGTCATTCTCTCGCTTTCCATACGTTCCATATGGCCGAACCATCTCAAGTTGTTCCTTTTCACACTTTCCAGCACATCTACCTCCACACCACACCTCCTTCTTACTTCCTCATTAGTCTGTCTATCCCTCCATGTAACTCCGCACGCACTCCTTAAGTAATTCATTTCCACTGCTCTCACTCTTGGTCTGAGTCTCTCAACCAACGTCCATGCTTCGCTTCCGTAAGTCAGTGTCGGGATTACCACACTGTCATGCAAGGACTTCTTCACTTCCATACTGACCACCCTATTTCTTGTTACTGCTTTTAGCGTTCCTACAACCCTCTTCCCCTGTTGTACCCTCTCCTGCACCTCTTCATCCATAGTCCCATCTTTACTCAACACACTGCCCAGATACTTAAAAGAGTTGACGATCTCCATAGCCTGACCGTTCAGCTTCACCTCACACTCTGTGACTTCACCCCTTTCGAAGACCATAACCTTGCTCTTCCCCGTATTTACCTTCAAATTCCGTTTTTCGCACACTGTTCCAAACTCATTTACCAGACCCTGCAACTCCCATTCATTATCACTCATCAGAACTGTATCATCCGCAAACAGCAGTATAGGTAGCTTCCACTCAATTCCCTCCCTTTTCAGCGATACACCAACATCCACTGCTCTTGATAGTATTTCTTTCATACTCCATCCATATATACAGTAAACAACCACGGGGACATCACACACCCCTGTTTCAAACCAACATTCAGGTCAAAGAACTCGCTCTGCTCACTCTCCACACGTACTGCCGCCTTTGCACCCTCATACATGCTCTTCACTGCTTTCAGCAACTTGCCCTCTACTCCGTATATTCTAAGTACTTTCCACAAACCTTCTCTATCCACTCTGTCATAGGCCTTCTCCAAGTCCATAAAGGCAACATACACCTTTTGTTTCTTCTCCAGATACTTCTCCACAACACAATTCAGGGTAAAAATCTGATCTACACATCCTCTTCCCTTCCTAAAACCTCCCTGCTCGTCGCCTATCCATTTCTCCGTTCTCACTCTCACTCTCTCAATCACTACCCTACTGTATACCTTCCCTACTACGCTTAGAAGACATATTCCTCGGTGGTTACCACACACTCCTCTTTCCCCTTTGCCCTTATATAGGGGGACTATTATGCCAGTCTTCCAGTCATCGGGTGCACTCCCCTTCTCCCATGCTAGTTTGCACATTTTCCATACCCATTCTATCACTATCTCACCACCATACCTCAACATTTCCCCACACACGATGCTACACCGAGTAAACAATAAACAAACAATATTATTTCATCACCATCATTTGCGTTGCTTTGAAAATTGCAACATTGTTTCTTAACTCTTTGAGTACCAGCGACGTGTGTTATATTATAGGCTAGCTATATTTAAGCGATGTTATGCAGCTTAGGAGGGATCTGTGGTAGTTCAAAGGGTATAGGTTGAGATAGCTAGAAGTCTTATGATTGCTAGAGGTCCTTCCTAAGCTGAATACAATGGTCCAATAGTGGGCCAGAACGTCCCTGATACTTAAGGGGGGTAACCTGTGTTTTGTTCTCTCCTTTTCTCTTTCTCTGGCTTGTATCCATTCCGCCCCATTCAGCCTACTGTTTTAAGAAATTTATCCCCATGTAGGTGTCGATTTCTTCCTGGCGAGTGATAGCGAGCCAGCATTGTATGGAGAAATCTGGCTTCGCCGGAGACATTTTTCTATCGAAAAATGTAAAAATGTTGCCTGCTGTCAAAACATTTGTTTTAAATATGCTGGCTCGCTACCGCTCGCCAGGCAAGAATCGACACTTGGATGAGGAAAAATGTCTTAAAACAGTAGGCTGAATGGGGCCGAATGGATACTACCCAGAGTGAGAGGGAGAGAGAGAAGACAAAAAACGAGGTGGGCCCCTTAATGGGTTAACTCGCCATAAAGAAATACCCTTTGCTTAGCACTGTAGCCCGAGTATTATGTTTATAGATCACATAGCTACATTTATAGGGAATTATTACGACATTCACTTTTTTCCCATCAAGTATTTTGTAGGATTTGTATTTTTGAAAACCCTTTGTGGATATTTACATAGTTTGTCTTTTACATTAACTGTTTTCCCATCGAGTATTTTGTAGGTTTTGTATTTTTGAAGCCCTTTTTGGATATTTACATAGTTTGTCTTTACCACCACCATCCCTTATTAGTCGTGTACTGTAGAAACTATTATGACTCTTTGACCTGTATTCTTTGCTATTATGACTCTTTGACCCGTATTTTTTGCTATTATGACTCTTTGACCCGTATTCTTTGCTATTATGACTCTTAGGCCCGCATGTTTTGCTATTATGACTCTTAGGCCCGCATGTGTTGCTATTATGACTCTTTGACCGGTATTTTCTGCTATTATGACTCTTTGACCCCTATTCTTTGCTATTATGACTCTGACCCGTATTCTTTGCTATTATGACTCTTTGACCCGTATTCTTTGCTATTATGACTCTTTGACCCGTATTCTTTGCTATTATGACTCTTTGACCTGTATTCTTTGCTATTATGACTTTGACCCGTATTCTTTGCTATTATGACTCTTTGACCCGTATTTTTTGTTATGACTCTTAGGCCCGTATGTTTTGCTATTATGACTTTGACCCGTATTCTTTGCTATTATGACTTTGACCCGTATTCTTTGCTATTATGTATGACTCTTTGACCCGTATTCTTTGCTATTTTGACTCTTAGGCCCGTATGTTTTGCTATTATGACTCTTTGACCCGTATTTTCTGCTATTATGACTTTGACCCGTATTCTTTGCTATTATGACTCTTAGGCCCGCATGTTTTGCTATTATGACTCTTTGACCCGTATTTTCTGCTATTATGACTTTGACCCGTATTCTTTGCTATTATGACTCTTAGGCCCGCATGTTTTGCTATTATGACTCTTTGACCCGTATTCTTTGCTATTATGACTCTTTGACCCGTATTCTTTGTTATTATGACTCTTAGGCCCGTATTCTTTGCTATTTTGACTCTTAGGCCCGTATGTTTTGCTATTATGACTCTGACCCGTATTTTCTGCTATTATGACTTTGACCCGTATTCTTTGCTATTATGACTCTTAGGCCCGCATGTTTTGCTATTATGACTCTTTGACCCGTATTCTTTGCTATTATGACTCTTTGACCCGTATTCTTTGTTATTATGACTCTTAGGCCCGTATGTTTTGCTATTATGACTCTGACCCATATTCTTTGCTATTATGACCCTTAGGCCCGTATGTTTTGCTATTATGACTCTTTGACCCGTATGTTCTGCTATTATGACTCGTAGACCCGTATACTTTGCCAATCCCCATCATTGTCGGCGGTAAGCACTATAGATTGGCCGTATTACTAGCCAGTTAAGGCAGGATGGGCGTATTATTTTGCTTATTGTTGTATCTTTATATTACTTTTTAGTTTCTTCTCTAGACCTAGAGTATATCAAGCTGTAAAAACACCCCCTAGAACTACCTCCCGGCCGAAGGCCGGTTACTCTTAAAATTAAAGGCTCGCTTTCGCTCGCCAGGAAAAAATCGACACCTAAATGACGAAGTGTATTAATATTGACAAAGAAATGGGGTGTAAAGTCTTAAAATCGCTAAACTAATGGGGTGAACATGTTAAAACCTCAAAAGCAATGGGGCTAAACATGAGAGAGAAAGGGGTCCAGAAAAAAATAACTAGTGGAAATTTCCCCTGCAATTACAACAAAAATAATTAGCGTTTCATATACAGTAGACTGGCTAGTAATAATGCAAGGTTATATAGTAGCTTTATAGGCACTTGATAGAGCACATACCTCCGCTTACGCTGGCGGAGATATGCGCTCTACCGATCGCCTCCTAAACTGAATCACTTCTTCCTTGGCGCATATCGTAAGTATGTGGTAACCAAATCCGCTAATATCGGTTCATAACTTTGTTTTACATCTTGTTTACAAACAGACCAAAAGACAAAGAAACGGAGGGAAAAACATAAACTTGATTGTCTGAGGTGATTAGCACTGAGGATGGTGGGGTTGGTCTAGGAATGGGGCCTATGTAGCGTATTGGTTGACCGGGCTTATCGAAGTACTCCTAATTCCTTAATATTTCACTTTATAATCTCACCCGGAACCCTACGTGGTATCATAACCATACCCAATTTTATAAGCACCCTATAATCCTAAGTATCACGATTCAGAGCTACTACTGTATACCATACCTAATAGTATTGGTAGTACAGACCCCTACCAATCACTACCATGCCGATCACGTCTTTAAGAGTTATTATATTATATGTAATCCTATAGAAATCCCATGATCCAATTTTCCTCAAGCCATACCATATTTGCTCTTGTAGCTAACCCAGAACCCTACCAATCACAGAGAGAGAGAGAGAGAGAGAGAACCAATGCTGTAATTTTCATTTTATACTGGGTAATAATGGACGATTTCATTCAGTTTGTGAAGGGCCTCCAGTTATGAACAGGCTTCGAAATATCTTAATTTACGATTTTTTACTTTTAGTACGTATTGGGGACTTATTGTATGTTTTTATCATATTAATAGGGGTTGTTGTTACTGTTGTAGTAGTTCCCCAGACTGTCTGGCCGACCAGTCCCAAGTCTGATAGACCGAAGCCATCCAGATGCTCGGGCTTTCGAAGGTGCCAGGGTGAGATGAGATCTGTCTCTGAGAGGGCAGCGGGGGAGGGGATCATCAGCCCATGGGCTTGCACCCCCGGGCCAATGTCCCCACCGTCCGCAACCCACCGTGCAGTGCCACCCAATTTGGTGGTCTCCCAGCACCTAGAATGAAAAGTAGTATAGGAAAAGAGACAGACAGAAACGGCTGAGGCTGAGTAGAGAATGTCAAACATCACCATGAATAGGACCAGCCCTCACCCTCGTCACCGGTAGTAATATGAACTGGTTTGACTGGTAATATATTTGACTTTATATGAACTAGGACGATAATGTATGTATGGGTGAAATATTGGACCCTCAATAATTGACAATAGCTCTTATTCCGAATTTAGGGCAATAAAAGAATGGTTAAATGAATACATAAATAAATACATAAATAAATACAGGTTCGCTAGTTTATAAAACTGCATTTTATCGATTCTTTAAAAAATAGATATGTAAATTTTTAACTATCAATGTTGTATAATCGAAGCATTATATTTTCTTTGAAACGGACATAATATATACAATAATTGTGTGTGACTCATCGTGATATACGTTTCAGAAAACACTGTATATACTGTACTATAAAACTGGTGTATGTATATTGATTGAATAATTATAGACTAAATGTTCTAAATAGTTTGTAAACGATTATAAGCTTAATAGTTATATGGATGGCTTTCATTTAGGTATTTTTAGTTATACGTATGTTTGTACGCTGCTTTCTTGTGTGTGTGTGTGTGTGTGTGTGTGTATGCTATTATTGTGTGCGTTTGTTTGTGTGTCTGTATGCTGCTTTCTTGTATATTTTTGTGTGTGCGCTTGTCTGTGTATGTTTGTATGCTTCCTTTGTGTGTATTTGTGTGTGTGTGCGCGCGCATGTTTGTGAATGTGTGTATGCTGCCTTTGTGTGTATTTGTGCGCTTGTCTGTTTATGTGTGTATGCTGCCTTTGTGTGTATTTGTGTGTGCGCGCTTATTTGTGTGTGTGTATGCTGCCTTTGTGTGTATTTGTGTGTGTGTGCTTGTTTGTGTATGTGTGCTTGTTTGTGTATGTGTGTATGCTGCCTTTGTGTGTATTTGTGTGTGTGTGCTTGTTTGTGTATGTGTGCTTGTTTGTGTATGTGTGTATGCTGCCTGTGGTGTTTGTGTATGTGTGTATGCTGCCTTTGTGTGTATTTGTGTGTGTGTGCTTGTTTGTGTATGTGTGCTTGTTTGTGTATGTGTGTATGCTGCCTTTTCGTGCGTTTGTGAATGTATGATTGTTTGTTTATGCATGAGTGTGCGTGTGTATGTAAGTTTCATCTGTGTGTGTGGGCGCGCGCGGTTTATTGGTATGTGTATACTGTTAATGTGTGTTGTTTATGAGTGTGTGTACATACAGTATACTTCCTGTGTGTGTGTCAGTCTACTGTATGTATGTTTCTTTTGTGTGCGTATGTTTTGTGTGTGTTATGTGTGTGTTGTATACTGTACGTGTGTTTGCATTAATACCATGTGCATATAAAGATGTATGAACGACTATCTGTGTGCGTTAATTGATAATTGATTGAAAAATGAACACCAAGAATGAATTAATAATAATTATAATAATCATAATCATAATAATAATCATACTAATAATAATCATAATAATAGTAATAATAATGGTAATAATAATGGTAAGAATAATGGTAAGAAATACTACTACTACTAATAATAATAATAATACTAATAATAATCATATTTATAATAATAATTATAATAATCATAATCATAATAATAATCATACTAATAATAATCATAATAATAGTAATAATAATGGTAATAATAATGGTAAGAAATACTACTACTACTACTAATAATAATAATACTAATAATAATCATATTTATAATAATAATTATAATAATACAAATTATTAAAATACTACAGCGAATTTTGTGTATATTAATTGTCCGTGATTACTATTAAGAACACTATATATTTTATATCATAATAAGAACACGAGAATCATAAACATTGTCTTGTTATGTAAAAGATAATAACTATATACATTTCCATTATTTTCAAGTCTTATTATGATAACTCGGTAGAAAGAGAGCTCATTAAAACACAATGCATAATTCCAAAATTAAAGTTGAAAACTACGTAATCGAATGACTACTGGGAGAGCAGATGATTCAAATGTTTATAGACAATTCCAACACACAATACTATGACTATGAGGGACTTTATGAATGGCCAAACCTTTAAGGGGACAGTGGTTATTTTCTGGGTCTATTTACTTAATATATTCATACATTTTTTAGTTTCCTCCCTAAACCTCGATCAAACTTAAAAAAACATCCATTAGATCCCCCTTCGAGATTAATTTGTAAATTTTTCGGTAGAAAAATTTCGGTTCCTTCACAATTACAGGCTCGCCAGAAAAAAAAATCGACACCTAAAGAGCACGAAAGGTCTTAATATTGACAAAGAAATGGGGCGAAAGGTCTTAAAATCGAGAAACTAATAAGACAAGCGTCATAAAATATGAAAACTAATGTGGCTAAACATGAGGAAGAAGGGGGACCAGAAAAACAAGCCCATCTCCCCTTGATCCAAAAACATGTCATAGAGTGTAGCTTCAAATAAAAGTATATACCGGTAATCAATTTTGAAATTACTTCTTTAGACTAATTATAGATATTTTTATGTGTGTGATGTTGAGACGTCCAGAGGTCTATCCTAAGATGAATAATATCCTATAGCGGTACGCACACAACCACACCAATACATCCCTCACCTAGCACACACACACACACACACACACACACACACACACACACACACACACACACACACACACACACACACACACACACACACACACACACACACACACACACACACACACACACACACACACACACACACAATAGGTCTCCTCACCTACCACTCTCGTCACCTTTTGTCCCTGTAAAATGGTAATATTCCCCTCCCCTCCCCTCCCCCACCTTCACCAGGGTCACCAAGGTCCCTCCAGCACTCCCCCAGCCCCTGACCACCCGGAGAGGTTCCGATCTCGGCAGGCAGACATGCAGCAGAGCAAAACTACAAGCCTGCCAACCACACTTCCAGGCGCAGCCTTCATATAAACCGTCTTCCCAGGCCAGGCGCCTGATGGACTATTATCTAGTCCAACTTGCGCCCGACCCCTTCCCCCAAATGACCACGTGTTCACTCATCTATTCACAAGCATTCTCCATTCATTCCTGTTTATTACCACTTCCCTTGCCTGATCAATAGTCATTCCTCTATCATCCAAAGCTTGTCTTACACAGTCTCTCCATCTCAATGGGGGTCTTCCTGCCCTTCTATCTCAACTTGTGGCTGACTCACATATTCTCTTTGTAAGCCTTTCATCTTCCATTCGTTCAACATGACCATACCAGCTCAGCACCCTTCCGTCCACTCTGGGCGACAAATGTTCCTGCTGCCCCACTCTCCTACGTATCTCTTCATTCCTCAATCTATCTCTACGAGTAACTCCACACATACTCCTCAAGCAGCTCATCTCCATCACATCCAGCTATCTTCTCTCCTTTTCCTTCAGAGCCCACGTATCAGCCCCATACATCACTGTTGGCACAACAATTCCTTGATACATTGCACTTTTTACTTTCATTCCGATTTTTTTGTATCTTCCACATACTTCTCATTGCTCCGAAAACCTTCCTTCCTTCACACACTCTCTGTTTTACCTCCATTTCCATACCTCCACTCCTGCTTATCGTTCCTCCTAGATATTAAAAGCACTACTTGTTCCAATATATAGCCACGGTAAAAAATATTGCTTTATAATCTCAACTCTGATAATCCATATAGCTGCAGGATATATATATATATATACAGTGCATATACTATATATAAATTATATATAATATATATTTTTTTTATTTTTTTATTTTTTGTACAAGGGACTGGAGCTCTCGAAAAGGGGCTCCAGTCCAATATATAACATAACAAAAATCCACGAAACTTTTTAAGTTACTACTATGGATATTGAAAAGTTTTTGGAGCCAACTGTACCCCCCACCACCCTTTAACTCTCCTGGCTACGCCCTTCTCACTCTCTGGTTTTCTGGTCTTTTCATTACGACACGCACTCGCAAGTATCGGCAAACACACGCACACGCACACACACACTCTCTCTCTCTCTCACACACACACACGCGTGCACTCTCTCAAACACACATACACATGCGCACGCACTCTCAAACACACACATCCACACGCGCGTGCACTCTCAAACACACACACACGCTTTCTCAAGCACACACACACACGCGTGCACTCTCTCAAACACACCACGCTCGCACTCTCTCAAACACACACACACGCGCGTGCGCACTCTCAAACACACACACACACACACACACGCGCGTGCGCACTCTCAAACACACACACATACACACACACATATTACTGTCTTATACAACACCTCCCATTCTTCTCTGGCAGGACCCAAACATTAACTACTGGTGGGTTGCTGCCTCACTGCTGTTTTTGTTTTTTGTTTTCTTAGGCTAGCCCGGAGGAATTGATCAACGTACGGTACATATCAAATCGTAAATGCAAAAACATTGAAGGACAATAATTTATGCTATGCCATTAGTTTTCATTATGCATAAGGTTATGTATATACTGTTTATACAATATATATATATATATATATATATTTATATATTATTCGGTGCATGGTTACATATTATTGTAATTACTTTAATTAAAGCGATGATAACTGATTTCGTCTAGTGTCGTCCATTACCGTACTAACAGAATATATTGACCAATAATACAATTATTAATTAAAGTAAGACTTAGAGTAACATGTATGAAGGAAAGAGGCGATGACAATAGAATGATCTATTTTATCAGTGTTCTATGTATACACTATTTTGTCTTCTAATCTCACAACGCTTATTTGTTAAGGGAGCCCACCTCGCTTTTTTTATCTTTCTCTCCCTCTCTCTTTGGCTTGTATCCCTTCGGCCCCATGCAGCCTACTGTTTTAAGACTTTTACCCCCATCCAGGTGTCAATATTTTCCTGGCGAGTGGTAGCGAGCCAGCATATATGTATTTTTGTTTTGACATCAAGCTAAATTTGTACATTTTTCGATAGAAAAAATTCTCCGGCGAAGCCGGATTTCTCGAATACAATGCTGGCTCGCTATCGCTCGCCAGGACAAAATAGGCACCTGGATGGGAATAAACGTCTTAAAACAGTTGGCTGAATAGGGCCGAATGGATACAAGCCAGAAAAGGAGAGAAACAAAAAACAGGTAACCCCCCTTAATGGCCTCCTCATTATACTGTCACTTTAAACTCTAGATTATTCATACCCAACGTTTATTTTCCTTTCCTTATATAACGTTTTTTTTTGTTTTAATTTGCAAGATTTTTAAAGTCATTAAATATATTTTTATTATCCTTTGATTATTATATTAGCCATTTATTGTTAAACAATTTAGATATCTTCCACAGCAATGCAAATATACCCATACACATGTTTTTTCCACAAATATTAATATATATATATACAGTATATAATTATACCGGTACTGTATATATACAGTATATATACAGTATATATATATATATATTTTTTTTTGTTTTTGTTTTTTTTTATTACCTCTTATTGAAAAAGGTAATTTTTACTGTGTGGTTCAAGCAGATACTCATAATAGTTCGCCAGTGTATCATAATTGTTCCTCTTAAATGTCGTCCAGAAATGCCTGGCTACGACTGTACATTGATTTGTAAGAGGCCAACCTGTTATTGGTATTGTACCGGCGACGTCCTTTTAACTCATTCTGGCTGCTAGTAGACGATTGTATTCAGTTTCGAAATAATTAACAGGCTTCGAACTATCTCACTTAACCCTTTTGACTATCACAGTTCCTTCTTAAACTATAGGAAATCCTCTAAATACAGCTAGAATGCAATTGAAAAGACGTCGCCGGTACAGAAGGGGTTAACACGATGTCAAAAGCGCCTATCACAGATTAAATATGTGCTCGGTCAACATTAAGGGGAGATAATTATCCACTTTAGGGACTTTTTTCTTGACCTCTTTCTCCCTCATGTCTAGCCTCATTGCTTTTGATATTTTAAGACGTTTGTCCCATTAGTTTGGTGATTTTAAGAATTTCCGACCCATTCTCTCAATTTTAAGACCTTTCGTGCCATTTAGGTGTCGATTTTATCCTGGCGAGCGATAGCGAGCCTGTAATTTAAGAGTAACCGGCCTTCGGCCGGGAAATTTTTCTACCGAAAAATGTACAAATTTATCTTGAAAGGGGGTCAAGGGGGTGAAATTTTAGGAGTAGGAAACAAACTGAAAACCTCCGCTTAACAGAGCTTTCGATGGGACAAGAGACTGGTTTTCTGGAATGGGGCTCCAGTCCTGACGCTATTCTTGGCTTACAGTGTGCTGGCTATGTAATCCAGAAGGGTTGATAGCCTCTGAAGTCCTATTTTAACTATAACTAAGTAATTCCAAAGGGGCCTCCAATATTTAATAGGCTTCGACCTATCTCACTTAACCCTTTTGAATATCACAGTTCCTTCTTAAACTACAAAAAATCCTCTAAATACAGCTAGAATATAATTAAAAAGACGTCACCGGTACAGAAGGGGTTAACACTACTTAAGGGGAGGGTTTTAGTATGTTTTCTACTCTTCCAGCAAACTTAAAAATTTACCCCCTTGACCCTCTTTCAAGATAAATTTGTACATTTTTCGGTAGAAAAATGTGCCGGCTGAAAGCCGGTTCCTCTTATATTACAGGCTCGCTATCTCTCGCCAGGATAAAATTGACACCTAAATGGCACGAAAGGTCTTAAAATTGACAGAAATGGGTCGAAAGTTATTAAAATCGTCAAAATAATGGGTCGAATGTCTTAAAATTAGAAAAGCAATGGGGCTAAACATGAGGGAGAAAGGGGTCAAGAAAAAAGTCCCTCAAGTGGAAATCTCCCCTTAACACAGATGTCAATAAACCCTATAACATATTAAATATGCGGTCAACATTAACAGAGCTTTCGATGGGACAAGGGATAGGAGTTCTCGATAGGGGGCTCCAGTCCTGACGCTATTCTTGGCTTACAGTGTGCTGTCTTAATAATCCAGAAGGGTTGATAGCCTCTGAATTCATATTTTAACTAACTTTCGATGGACGATACGTAATGTGTGTGTGTGTTTGTTTTTTTATTTGTTTATTTTTGTATTTTATTTATTTATTTTTTTATTTTTTGGGGGGACAATGTGTGGTCATTCTTGTCCATAGAATATGAATACAGTATAGTGTGTCAGAAAATATGCCCCTAATCATGTTATACCAATATTAAAAAAGGAGTTTGAGTTGCCGTATTAGTGAATGTCGATTTTAATGACTTCCCCCATATTAATTAACATCGGTATCGGTAGCTAAATTAAATACGACAACATATTATTAAGGGAGCCCACCTCTCTTTTTTTTTCTCTTTCTCTCCCTCTCTCTTTGGTTTGTATCCATTCGGCCCCATTCAGCCTACTGTTTTAAGACGTTTACCCCCATCCAGGTGTCAATATTTTCCTGGCGAGCGGTAGTGATCCATCATATATATAATTTTGTTTTGACAGCAAGCTAAATTTGTACATTTTTCGATAGAAAAATTTCTCCGGCGAAGCCGGATTTCTCCATACAATGCTGGCTCGCTAACGTTCGCCAGGAAGAAATCAACACCTGGATGGGGATAAACGTCTTAAAACAGTTGGCTGAATGGGGCCGAATGGATACAAGCCAGAGAAAGAGAGAAAAGGAAAGACAGATTAAAACAAACGGTGACCCTCCTTAATTCCGGTTGAGTAGTCGTATTTAGTATAATTTTCGCCCGTGGCAAAATTAATTACGACAACATAGTATTAATTCCGGCAATGTAGCCGTATTTATTATGATTTTCGCCAGTGTTCATATATTATGTTTTAATCTACGATATAATTAAATTGTAACGAGAAGCAGGATTTTTTAATTGATATACAGTAGTTACCTGTGATAAAAATGTTAGGCCAAAACTACACAAATATTTACTGGAGTGTGTGTTTGTGTGTGTGTGTAGTAACAGTGTGTTTGTGTGTGTGTGTAGTGACAGTGTGTTTGTGTGTGTGTGTAGTGACAGTGTGTTTGTGTGTGTGTGTAGTGACAGTGTGTTTGTGTGTGTGTGTAGTGACAGTGTGTTTGTGTGTGTGTGTAGTGACAGTGTGTTTGTGTGTGTGTGTAGTGACAGTGTGTTTGTGTGTGTGTGTAGTGACAGTGTGTTTGTGTGTGTGTAGTGACAGTGTGTTTGTGTGTGTGTGTAATGACAGTGTGTTTGTGTGTGTGTAGTGACAGTGTGTTTGTGTGTGTGTGTAGTGACAGTGTGTGTGTGTGTGTGTGTGTAATGACAGTGTGTTTGTGTGTGTGTGTAGTGACAGTGTGTTTGTGTGTGTGTGTAGTGACAGTGTGTTTGTGTGTGTGTAGTGACAGTGTGTTTGTGGTGTGTGTAGTGACAGTGTGTCGTGTGTGTGTAGTGCAGTGTGTTGTGTGTGTGTAGTGACAGTGTGTGTGTGTAGTGACAGTGTGTTTGTGTGTGTGTGTAGTGACAGTGTGTTTGTGTGTGTGTGTAGTGACAGTGTGTGTGTGTGTGTGTGTGTAGTGACAGTGTGTTTGTGTGTGTGTGTAGTGACAGTGTGTTTGTGTGTGTGTGTAGTGACAGTGTGTTTGTGTGTGTGTGTAGTGACAGTGTGTTTGTGTGTGTGTAGTGACAGTGTGTTTGTGTGTGTGTGTAGTGACAGTGTGTTTGTGTGTGTGTGTGTAGTGACAGTGTGTTTGTGTGTGTGTGTAGTGACAGTGTGTTTGTGTGTGTGTGTGTAGTGACAGTGTGTTTGTGTGTGTGTGTGTAGTGACAGTGTGTTTGTGTGTGTGTAGTGACAGTGTGTTTGTGTGTGTGTGTAGTGACAGTGTGTTTGTGTGTGTGTAGTGACAGTGTGTTTGTGTGTGTGAGTAGTGACAGTGTGTTTGTGTGTGTGAGTAGTGACAGTGTGTTTGTGTGTGTGAGTAGTGACAGTGTGTTTGTGTGTGTGTGTAGTGACAGTGTGTTTGTGTGTGTGAGTAGTGACAGTGTGTTTGTGTGTGTGTGTAGTGACAGTGTGTTTGTGTGTGTGTGTAGTGACAGTGTGTTTGTGTGTGTGTGTAGTGACAGTGTGTTTGTGTGTGTGTGTAGTGACAGTGTGTTTGTGTGTGTGTGTGTAGTGACAGTGTGTTTGTGTGTGTGTGTAGTGACAGTGTGTTTGTGTGTGTGTAGTGACAGTGTGTTTGTGTGTGTGAGTAGTGACAGTGTGTTTGTGTGTGTGAGTAGTGACAGTGTGTTTGTGTGTGTGTGTAGTGACAGTGTGTTTGTGTGTGTGTAGTGACAGTGTGTTTGTGTGAGTGTGCTTGTGTGTGTGTGTTTGTTTGTTTTGTGTGTGTATTTGACTGAGTGTGTGCGTGTGTGTGTGTAGTGAAAGTTAGTGTGTTTGTGATGATGTTGATGGTAATGACTCTAGTGGTGATAATAGTGGTGACTTACTGTTGGTCACCACCACCACCACCACCACCATCATGTTCTAGCAATAGTGATGGTGATGGTGAGTGTATATTGTTCACCCCAACATTTAGCAGTTAGTGATGGTGATGATAATGGTGGTGACAAAGAGTAACGTACCACAACAAGTAGTGGTAGCAATGGTGAAGATGGTGATGAAGGTCGTGGTGATGCGTAACTCACTCTTAAATGCAGCAGTACTAGTGGTGATCGTGATAATGATGATGATGATGACTTAAATTAGCCACCAGCACACGTAGCAGTAGTGGTGATAATGATGAGGAGGATGGCAATGGTACCATACAGTATTACCGGCAGAAATGACCTCCTATACTAACGTCTAAATCGTAGTGGTGGTGATAATAGTGTTCTCACCATCATAGTTCCATAGTAGTACTGGTGATGATGATGATGGTGATGACATAATATTGGTTCACTACCACACGTAGCAATAGAAGTAGTGATGACAATGACAGTGATGCTATAGCTCACCACCAATACACGTAGTAGTACTAGTGATGACGATGATGATGATGATGATGAAAGGTGATGAATGATGTCTCACCACCAATAATGATGATGATGGTGAAGGTAATGAATGATAATACTCAACACCATTGATGATGATGATTATTATGATGATGATGATGATGATTATGATGATGTAAAGGCAGTAGTGACGATGATGTGAAGGTAATACATTATAATACTGATGATGATGATGATGATGTAGCAACAGTAGTAGTGATGATGGTGAAGGTAACCAATAATATTACTCACCACCAATTGTGATGATGACAATGTAGTAATAGTAGTAGTGATAATGATGACAATGATGATGACAATGTAGTAATAGTAGTAGTGGTAATGATGACAATGATGATGACACTGTAGTAATAGTAGTAGTGGTAATGATGACAATGATGATGACACTGTAGTAATAGTAGTAGTGGTAATGATGACAATGATGCTGCGGCTTCCCTTTAATGCTGCTTCCAAGATTCTTATTCAGTGTTTTACTTTTATTCTGGCAGGTCTCTGCATGTGTGTAGGTAGGTATGCTTGACTGTGTGCGTTAAGTTTAGAACGTGAGTATGAGGGAGACCATTGTTACCGTGTATCGCTTGTATTCTTGTATTCTGTACCCCTTCTGTATCGGTCACGCCCTTTTCATCATAGTCTGGACACTAGTAGACGATTTTATTGGGTTTAAAGAGGGCCAACAGCAATTAACAGGCTTCAGACTATCCCACTTACCCCTTAACACTACCACAGATCCTTCGTAAACTACACAAAATCGTCTATATGAGGCTAGAATAACATTTAATAGGCGTCAACGGTACGGAAGGGGTTAACCAATTGAGGGCCAGGACGCATCTTGACACAGTTTACTATGGCTATCATACAGCTTAGGAAGGCTCTCTAGGAAGCAAAAGTGTAAACACTATCTCAATTAACCTTCTAGCTCCCACAAGTTCTTCCTAAGCTGGAAAATCGTCTAATAATAGCCAGAATAAACTGTCAAAACGCGTCATATTCCTCAAGAAATTTACCACTTGCGAGTTTCGGGCTATAAGGAAGTAGGAGTTGTAGGCATCGACATTAAGCAGAAAGTCCAGCTAAAATACGGTTGTAGTGCATATATAAACACATACAATAAAATACGGTTGTAGTGCATATATAAACACATACAATAAAATACGGTTGTAGTGCATATATAAACATATACAATAAAATACGGTTGTAGTGCATATATAAACACATACAATAAAATACGGTTGTAGTGCATATATAAACATATACAATAAAATACGGTTGTAGTGCATATATAAACATATACAATAAAATACGGTTGTAGTGCATATATAAACACATACAATAAAATACGGTTGTAGTGCATATATAAACATATACAATAAAATACGGTTGTAGTGCATATATAAACATATACAATAAAATATGGTTGTAGTGCATATATAAACATATACAATAAAATACGGTTGTAGTGCATATATAAACACATACAATAAAATACGGTTGTAGTGCATATATAAACACATACAATAAAATACGGTTGTAGTGCATATATAAACATATACAATAAAATACGGTTGTAGTGCATATATAAACACATACAATAAAATACGGTTGTAGTGCATATATAAACATATACAATAAAATACGGTTGTAGTGCATATATAAACACATACAATAAAATACGGTTGTAGTGCATATATAAACATATACAATAAAATACGGTTGTAGTGCATATATAAACATATACAATAAAATACGGTTGTAGTGCATATATAAACACATACAATAAAATACGGTTGTAGTGCATATATAAACATATACAATAAAATACGGTTGTAGTGCATATATAAACACATACAATAAAATACGGTTGTAGTGCATATATAAACACATACAATAAAATACGGTTGTAGTGCATATATAAACATATACAATAAAATACGGTTGTAGTGCATATATAAACACATACAATAAAATGTCACCTTCTTTCTATCCATCAGAAACCTACATTATATTGCATTTCTGTTTAATATCGATATTTACGGCTCCGACTTCCTTATTGCCTGAAACTCGCAAGGGGACATTTTTTTTAGGAATATGACGCGTTTGACAGTTTATTCTGGCTATTATTATCGTTCAGTATTAAGCACCGCGAAGGCAAAACAATAAGAATACAAGCGTAAATATTTCGTGTTGGAAGGACTACAAAATCCAATATAGTACTAGAGACAGTTATACAGGTTATTGTGTATTGCAGAATTAACTACAAATTAATAATGTATTTGACGTATGATATATAGGCCTCTACTTTATTTCTTAGATTATTCAAAGGACTTAATTTCCTAAGTTATCTGGTGAATCACATGGTTGCTTTCATTAATTTCTTTGGGAGGTGTTTCGTGTTGGAGTGAAATTAATACAAAATGATTATCAGCATTTTCTGACTGCCTTCAAACTGTCCAGAATACACTTATATTGGGATTTGTAACAACTACCAAGGAAGAATATGACCGTAAAACTCTGTGAATGTAAGTGTGGGATATGCTATGTTCTTTATGTACGGGTGAACGCATGAGTGTATACATGTATGAGTATGGTGTTGTGGAAGTGTACAGAATGTGTGTATACATATGCATATATGACTGCATGTTTGTATCCATACAGCTATTATACCCTAGAGCGGACCTATCTAGCATGATTAGTGCCTTTTAGTATGTGTAAAGCTATGACTGTTATACATCAGTTCACATACTTCAACTGAACCTAAAACCCCCAATCAAACACTTCCCTCGTTAGATAGAAGTATATAATTATATTGTAAAACAATAAATAAACGTTCAACAATGATAAGCATGAATTATATAAATATTGTTAAGGTACATTTATTGTTTGTATTCGTTATTATAAAACATACATACAGTAGGTGTTGTTGTTATAAAACATACATACAGTAGGTGTTGTTGTTATAAAACATACATACAGTAGGTGCTGTTGTTTTTAGGGTGGGGAACCAATTATATGAAATTATAATATGATAAACAGAAACATATGATGCAGTTCTTAGTCGAAACGTAAATCTATGAGATCTGTGGTGAATGTATAGGTTTACCATCTGCTCGTAAATACACCGGAGTTGGCGGACGAGAACAAGTGAAACTATCTGCATGACACTATGACGCTCACATTCATGTCCCATTGCACCCTCTGTACGTGTCAAGGAGAGATGGGTATTTTTCTGGTCCCCCTTCTCCCTTATGTTTAACAACATTAGTTTTCATATTTTAAGATGTTTGCCCCATTAGTTTGTCGATTTTAAGACATTTCGCCCCATTTCTTTGTCAATATTAGGACATTTCGTTCTATTTAGGTATCGATTATTTTCCTGGCGAACGATAGTGAGCCTGTAATTTTGGAAGAACCGGCCTTCGGCCGGAACATTTTCCTACCGAAAAATTTACAAATTAATCTAGAAGGGTGATCTAATGGATGTTTTTTCCAGTTTGATGGAGGTCTAGGGAGGAGCTTTAAAAATAATAGAAAGCTGAACAAATAAGCAAATAAATGAGCCCATCCTCCCTTAAAATATGTTCTTTATTTTTCTATCTACAGTACATGCAATTAATTCTTTACCGACACTTGAAAACAAAACATATATGCCAGTATGACATACACTTATACAGGGTATCCCAAAATAGTCGTGCCAACATTACAATTAGGTTATAAATAATAATATAATCATAAAATGTTATATAAGCAATATTCCGAATTGCACTCGTTAGAAAGATATTGCCTGCTGAAAGGGGCATTTTCTTAAGGGGGGTCACCGGCTTTTTTATTTATCTTTCTCTCCTTTTCTCTCTTTCCCTGGCTTGTATCCATTCGGCCCCATTCAGCCAACTGTTTTAAGACGTTTATCCCTATCCAGGTGTCGATTTCTTCCTGGCGAGCGATAGCGAGCCAGCGTTGTATGGCAAAATACGGCTTCGCCGGAGACATTTTTCAATCGAAAAATTTACAAATTTAGCTTGCTCTCAAAAAAAAATATATATATATGCTAGCTCGCTACCGCTCGCCAGGAAAATATTGACACCTGCATGGGGGTAAACGTCTTAAAACAGTAGGCTGAATGGGGCCGAATGGATACAAGCCAAAAAGAGAGGGAGAGAAATAAACAAAAAAGTGAGGTGGGCTCCTTAAGTAGTTCCTCAGAAGGCTAGCCAAGATGTCTTAGAGCCTACCACACCCCAATCTAACTGCAATTATTTTACCATTTTTGTTATCAAGATATTATATTTCTGGAAGATGTATATTGATTGTATACATATTAGCTCACTTTGCACCTGTTGGAAACTATTTGACATGGAAGAATCTATTACAGTGGGGTGGGGGAGGACACTATATATAACCTGCAGTGTCTCTTAAATGATTGAGATTTGGAGATTTTGTTATAGAACATGTTCTACTTAGAACCATCAATTTTTTTTTTTTTTTTTTTTTCTATATTCCAACTTACTTCCTCTCGGGCATAGGCTGAGAGCCTTAACATTCACCGCTTTACAATGAACAGTGAATCCCGTGAGGTCTTGTTCCAGTCTAGGGAGTGAGACATGTGAAGCACGTAGAGTACAACGAGCACCTGCCATCTTGCCTTCACATGAGGCACGGTGCTGACTCATGGCCCGAAACGACCCCATCTCTGAAGCCACCTCGTTCCCGTACTTCACTGTCTCACCCCCTACACTCGGACTCTCACACTTACACACACACAACGCCACCTGTTGAGCAGATAACTCACCTGATTATTAAATTATTATTAAATATTGATTATTAAATATAATCATATCCTGAAGTTTGGCACACCTATTGTGGGACACCCTGTATTTGAGACAAGTTTATGAGACGTTACGCCTTATACTGTATATTGGGTGATTACAAAAAGTTTCCATACATTTCAGGACGTATTCGTTAGACAAAAATAGACTATAAAATAGACTCTATGACCTTCGGGGTGAGTATATATAATTTCAGAGATATAACACATTTAAAGTTATGAATAGATAAACAAAAGAAAAAAAAAATGTCTAAGGGAGTGAAACTATAATGTCATATCTACTAATGAATTTACTTGTAGGCATTTTATCAATTTAATATTATTATATATTACGTACATTATTATCTGTTATCAATTTATTTTGAATTATCATTTGTTATAGCCACTACAGATATGTTTAAGGGGGGATGGTTCTTTTATTTATTTATTTTTTTTTTTTCATTAATTAATTATTTTTCTAGTTTCCCCTAGACCTCCATCAAACTTAAAATACCATCCATGAAATCCCCCTTCTAGAAAACAAAAAATCAATACCTAATGACACGAATAGTCATAATATTGGCAAGGAAATTGGACGAAAGGTCTTACGTGCGCCAAACTATTGGCCGAATGCTTAAAGTATGAAAACTAATGGGGCTAAACATGAGGGAGAAGGGGGACCAGAAACAAAACTACCTATCTCCCCTTAACAATTATCATAGCCAACTTTATCAACCAAATATTACCACTGCATAAACGTGGTGTAATTATCATGACTGGCGCATTTATCGTGCTTGAATAACGTCCGTTGGTAGACATTATGATTTTCAGTTTGTAGTAGCTCCGAAATAATATACACTCACCCCGAACGTCATAGCGTAGCGTCAGTAGTGTATTTTGTTTGGCGAATGCGTCCAGAAATTTATGAAAACGCTTCTTTGAATCCAAACGCACACACACACACACGTATATATATATATATATATATATATATATATATATATATATATATATATATATATATATATATATATCGTTATTACTTTCTGTTTATATCTTATTACTTTCCGATCCAAGTTCCAAATATTCTTCAATCCTGGCCCATATTACCATATAATTCAAATCCTAATTAGACTCCAATACAAATTTCCATTTATTGCCCACCAATACTAAATCGTATAACCCCCAAATCAGTTTTTAGTATTTTGAAGTTCGAATCCTTATGGCCTTAAGGCCCCTCGTAATTTTGTTATATCTCTCTCTCCCTCTCTCTCTGAGTTGTATCCATTCGGCCCCATTCAGCCTACTGATTTAAAACGTTTATCCCCATCCAGGTGTCGATTTTTTCCTGGCAACCGGTAGCGAGCCAGCATATTTTTTTATATATTTTTTTTACAGTAGGGTAAGTTTGTACATTTTTCGATAGAAAAATGTTTTCGGCGAAGCCGGATTTTTCCATACAATGCTGGCTCGCTATCGCTTGCCAGGAAGAAATCGACACCTGGATGGGGATAAACGTCTTAAAACAGTAGGCTGAATGGGACCGAATGAATACAAGCCAGAGAAAGAGAGAAAAGGAAAAAAAGTAGGTCACTCCCCTTAAATCCTAACGTTCATCGCCCTCTAGTTTGAGTCCTATTAATGTATTAACCAATCCTATTACCTACCAATCCGACTCATTAGGATTGTTTTCATTGACTTGTGCAGTATGCTGTGTGTACATTTTTACTGATAGAGAGAGAGAGAGAGAGAGAGAGAGAGAGAGAGAGAGAAAAAAAATAGTAATAATAATAATAACAATTTAATAATAAAGTATATTTCCACCAATAGTGAGAGAGAGAGAGAGAGTGTTTGTTTGTTTGTTTTCTTCACCCGTCAACTTTCACTCTTCTACTTCCTTATTTCTTTCTACCCTCTACCTTTTGAGAACAATTTTGTGTCATCATTCTTTCCATCCACCACTCTACCTACCTACCCAAGACCATCTTCATAAAACAAATACAGACAAATACACATTCTTCACAGTTTGAGTTTGCATATTACGTGAACATTGCCTGACAGAGAAGTAGGTATCTAACACAATAGACGAACTAGTAATTTTGTTTCATAGAAGGGGGCGAGGAATCTTCCTCCCCTTGTAAAATTCTCCTACTTATCGAGACAAGAGAAAGGGGCGAGGGAACGCGAAAGTGGTCCCGGACCCTGAGAATTAGAACCCTTGAATGTTGTTTCTGTTCGGGCTCTGTCTCGAGTCGGCCACCCCCAGCAATGGGGTATGAGTATATACTGTACATACATACAGTTTTGACCATTAGTCTGCATGGTAATAAGCCTAGCTGTGGACATTATTGACAGGGATGAAATATATGTGTAGTTTACCTTAACCTTCAATTACATAATATTATGTTACCATGTGGGCTTCTGTATTCAACTTATATTATGTTATCATGTGGGCTTCTGTATTCAACTAATAGTATGTTATCATGTGGGCTTCTGTATTCAACTTATATTATGTTATCATGTGGGCTTCTGTATTCAACTTATATTATGTTATCATGTGGGCTTCTGTATTCAACTTATATTATGTTATCATGTGGGCTGCTGTATTCAACTAATATTATGTTATCATGTGGGCTTCTGTATTCAACTTATATTATGTTATCATGTGGGCTTCTGTATTCAACTTATATTATGTTATCATGTGGGCTTCTGTATTCAACTTATATTATGTTATCATGTGGGCTTCTGTATTCAACTTATATTATGTTATCATGTGGGCTTCTGTATTCAACTTATATTATGTTACCATGTGGGCTTCTGTATTCAACTTATATTATGTTATCATGTGGGCTTCTGTATTCAACTTATATTATGTTATAATGTGGGCTTCTGTATTCAACTAATATTATGTTATCATGTGGGCTTCTGTATTCAACTTATAGTATGTTATCATGTGGGCTTCTGTGTTCAACTTATATTATGTTATCATGTGGGCTTCTGTATTCAACTAATATTATGTTATCATGTGGGCTTCTGTATTCAACTTATATTATGTTATCATGTGGGCTTCTGTATTCAACTTATATTATGTTATCATGTGGGCTTCTGTATTCAACTTATATTATGTTATCATGTGGGCTTCTGTATTCAACTAATAGTATGTTATCATGTGGGCTTCTGTATTCAACTTATATTATGTTATCATGTGGGCTTCTGTATTCAACTTATATTATGTTATCATGTGGGCTTCTGTATTCAACTTATATTATGTTACCATGTGGGCTTCTGTATTCAACTTATATTATGTTATCATGTGGGCTTCTGTATTCAACTTATATTATGTTATCATGTGGGCTTCCGTATTCAACTAATAGTATGTTATCATGTGGGCTTCTGTATTCAACTTATATTATGTTATCATGTGGGCTTCTGTATTCAACTTATATTATGTTATCATGTGGGCTTCTGTATTCAACTAATAGTATGTTATCATGTGGGCTTCTGTATTCAACTTATATTATGTTATCATGTGGGCTTCTGTATTCAACTTATATTATGTTATCATGTGGGCTTCTGTATTCAACTTATATTATGTTATCATGTGGGCTTCTGTATTCAACTTATATTATGTTATCATGTGGGCTTCTGTATTCAACTTATATTATGTTACCATGTGGGCTTCTGTATTCAACTTATATTATGTTATCATGTGGGCTTCTGTATTCAACTTATATTATGTTATCATGTGGGCTTCTGTATTCAACTAATAGTATGTTATCATGTGGGCTTCTGTATTCAACTTATATTATGTTATCATGTGGGCTTCTGTATTCAACTTATATTATGTTATCATGTGGGCTTCTGTATTCAACTAATAGTATGTTATCATGTGGGCTTCTGTATTCAACTTATATTATGTTATCATGTGGGCTTCTGTATTCAACTTATATTATGTTATCATGTGGGCTTCTGTATTCAACTTATATTATGTTATCATGTGGGCTTCTGTATTCAACTTATATTATGTTATCATGTGGGCTTCTGTATTCAACTAATATTATGTTATCATGTGGGCTTCTGTATTCAACTTATATTATGTTATCATGTGGGCTTCATGTATTCAACTTATATTATGTTATCATGTGGGCTTCTGTATTCAACTAATATTATGTTATCATATGGTCTTCTGTATTCAACTTATATTATGTTATCATGTGGGCTTCTGTATTCAACTTATATTATGTTATCATGTGGGCTGCTGTATTCAACTTATATTATGTTATCATGTGGGCTTCTGTATTCAACTTATATTATGTTATCATGTGGGCTTCTGTATTCAACTTATATTATGTTATCATGTGGGCTTCATGTATTCAACTTATATTATGTTATCATGTGGGCTTCTGTATTCAACTTATATTATGTTATCATGTGGGCTTTTGTATTCAACTTAATGATGTATATTTTGCAAAATATTGTCGATACAAGATAAATAGCCAATTGATATAATAAAGTAGATCTGTTTCATTACCGGTATTTCCAGAATGTTTTAATTTGTGTAGTGTTACAATTTACTAAAGTCATTTGTTTCCGGTCGCCTTGTTGAAGTATGATCATCATTTCTGCTGATGCGAAATATTATTCATAGCAGCACTAAAAGTATATACAATATCGCTGACTATGTAGCAGTGTTAATAATTACTCATTATCTCATGTAAATACTTTTATATGTCATGCGCAATATTGTCTTAAAATTAGAAGTACATTATGTACAACTTGAATTTATCGGTACAATATTCTAGCTTTTCAAACCATTAGTTATAAGGTCAAGAGGCTTCAAAATATTATAATTTCGAAAATTCTGTTGCTTTGATTTGATTTTTGATTTTTGTTATGCCCACTTTTGTGAGATAAATGTATTAACTAGTTCCAATGTTCATACTGTATACCTTATCCTTATACAGAAACGAAAATAGAATCAATATTTTGAGGAATTCACTAGCATAGTCGTAAATATAATATCTATATTCTATTTCAGCTTTTGTATCAGTTAGACTCTGTGGAGGAGTACAAAATAAATAACAAATACTATATACAAATTAGTGTATAGTGTAACGTAACACATCTTTACTGATACATAACTACAGAAATCAAATAAGGTTCCCTTAATACGAATACATTTTCTGTCTTCCATCTGATAGTATTATTACAAACTTCGACAACCTTAAGGGGAGGTTTTTAGTTTGTTTCCTACTCCTCCAGCAATCTTAAAATTTCACCCCCCTTGACCCCCTTTCAAGATAAATTGTACATTTTTCGGTAGCAAAATGTCCCGGCCGAAGGCCGGTTGCTCTTAAATTACAGGCTCGCTATCGCTCGCCAGGATAAAATCAACACCTAAATGGCACAAAAGGTCTTAAAATTGACAGAATGGGGCGGTAATTCTTAAAATCACCAAACTAATGGGGCAAACGTCTTCAAATCTCAAAAACAATGGGGCTAGACATGAGGGAGAAAGGGGTCAAGAAAAAAGTCTCTCAAGTGGAAACCTCCCCCTTAAGCTGTTATACAGTATATACACTCTGATAGCATTTAAGGTGGTAGTGTTTGTGCTTTGGTTAATGTATAGTTATTTATTAACTATGGGTTTAATTTCCTTGCTTCACCTCCATCAAGCTTCAATAACACACACCCCTAGACTGATTACACCTTGTACTGTGTCCGTTTTGGTTGTGGCCGCTTAGGGGTGTGGCTGTTTCGAAACGTGGCTATTTAGGTGTTGGCTGAACTGACTGGCTTTCGTTGGATGCATGTTAGGAAAATATTAGTGTCGAAAGCAGTTATCTAGTATTTAATTTGTTGCTTGCACCTATGTTGTTATTAAGGGGGGTCACCTGTTTTTTTTT
Organism: Paralithodes platypus; assembly: GCA_032716605.1. NCBI lineage: Eukaryota > Metazoa > Arthropoda > Malacostraca > Decapoda > Lithodidae > Paralithodes > Paralithodes platypus. The sequence continues at coordinate 21,306,872 of CM064528.1, forward strand.
TTCTCTTTCTCTCATTTTCTCTTTCTCTAGCTTGTATCCATTCGGCCCCATTCAGCTAACTGTTTTAAGACGTTTATCACCATCCAGGTGTCGATTTCTTCCTGGCGAGCGATAACGAGCCAGCATTGTATGGAAAAATCCGGCTTCGCCGTAGAAATTTTTCTATCGAAAAATGTACAAATTTAGCTTGCTGTTAAAACAAAAATATATATATGCTGGCTCGCTACCGCTCGCCAGCAAAATATTGACACCTGGATGGGGGTAAACGTCTTAAAACAGTAGGCTGAATGAGGCCGAATGGATACAAGCTAAAGAGAGAAGGAGAGAAAGAGAAAAAAGCGAGGTGGGCCCCCTTAATTTTACTTATTCAAATTCTCTCGCATTTAGGCAAGCTGAGAATGGTTTATTTTGGATATTTAACTGGCTCCTAACCATTTCAATCTTTACTAATGTATAATTCCATACCATCATTAAATTCATAAATCATTGAATCTCTTCACGGTTCATTTGATTCGACTGCGGCATCTAAAATATCAGAGGTCTTAAAGAAAATCCGTTATTCATACATGTCTGCATATCTGTCTTATGTAATATTCTTCCGTTTCGCAAGTTTGTCATATTTAAGTTTGTATACATGTCTCTGCATTACACTGTAGATTTAGTTCATGGCTGGCTTGAATTTATATCTATAGCTAATATATATGTTACATACTGTATAGTGTATTAACTGTATGGTTTACCTAACAGCTTACATACCTCACTTAAGGGGGCCCTCCTCGTATATTTCTTTCTCTCGCTCCCTCTGTCTCTGGCTTGTATCCAGTCGGCCCCATTCAGCCTACTGTTTTATGGCGATTAACCCCATCCAAGTGTCGATTTTTTCCAGAATATATTTTAAAAATGTGTTTTGACAGCAGGTTAAATTTGTACATATTTCGATAGAAAAATGTCTTCGGGGAAACCGGATTTCCTCATACAATGCTGGCTCGCTATCTCTCGCCAGAAAGAAATCGACACCTGGTTGGGGATAAACGTCATAAAACAGTAGGCTGAATGGGGCCGAATGGATACAAGCCAGAGAAAGAGAGAAAAGGAGATAAAATCAAGCAGGTGACCCCTCTTAACACACACATCACATTTATAATAACGACTTAATATAATTATAATAGTTATCTCTACTTCCGGGCCAATGTATTTTGGTTAGGAAGTCGAAGAATTAGTCATTTGGTTCTTAACTTCAGATGTTTAGAGATCTTTTCTAAGCTGAATATAAACGTCTGGCAGTAGTAAGAATACAATAAAATCATTCCGTCTGATTGGACATCTTAGACATTTAGTTATGTTCTAGTCATTAGGTGTGTTCACAGATGCCATCATTATGTGGTATATTACTTGAAATGAGAAACATGCTTGTTGAGACGATCTAAAAGCTTACATTTGTTTTACGAGGCCATTGAAGATCAACCGGTAGTACAATAAAGATTATAAAAGACATCCATTAGCCTTGGCATGCTTATGGATGATCACTATGTCACATAACTAACAATCACTCAAATTAATGGGACAAACAATGTCGGACATGTGGGTTTTGTAAGGATCCCTAGTCCTTCCTGATACAAACACTTTCTACAACATTAGGGTCACTTACAAGCACAACTTAGATCTTGTTTACCTCTTGAACATTGTTACTGTAACTGTAATGTATGAAGGCATGACATGTTGAAGGTGGGTAGCAAGAGATGCAAGTACATGCACTAATAGTTAACATAAACATGGCTGTAAACAATCGATTATATAGTTATTTTGTTGTTAATTAAGGGGGATGACCTGTTTTGGTTCTGTCCTTTTCTATCTTTCTCTGGCTTGTATCCATTTGGCCCCATTCAGCCTACTGTTTTAAGACGTTTATCCCCATCCAGGTGTAATATTTTTACTGGTGAGCGGTAGCGAGCCAGCATATTTTTTATTTTTGTTTGACAGCAAGCTAAATTTGTACATTTTTCGGTAGAAAAATTTCTCCGGCGAAGCCGGATTTCTTCATATAATGCTGGCTCGCCAGGAAGAAATCGACACCTAGATGGGGATAAACGTCTTAAAATAGTTGGCTGAATGGGGCCGAATGGATACAAGCCAGAGAAAGAGAGAAAAGGACAGAAATAACAAAAAGCAGGTCACCCCCCTTAATCGTGCTTAATAGTAATACCATAGATTCCAGTAGTAATGTGAAGCTTTGGTTTTACAAATATCAACGATAAGAATTGTATTATTTAAATGATTCGATTAATACAGCCAGCAGTTCTGATTAATACAGCCAGCAGTTTTGATTAATACAGCCAGCAGTTCTGATTAATACAGCCAGCAGTTTTGATTAATACAGCCAGCAGTTTTGATTAATACAGCCAGCAGTTTTGATTAATACAGCCAGCAGTTTTGATTAATACAGCCAGCAGTTTTGATTAATACAGCCAGCAGTTTTGATTAATACAGCCAGCAGTTTTGATTAATACAGCCAGCAGTTTTGTATGTTTAATCATTGCCATTTATCTGTTATTCTTACACATATCAGCTGCCAAAGAGTTAATTACTAATCTTGACAATAATGTTATAACTCAAAATTAATGAAAGCAATCGGGCTGACATTTCTATCATTTTGGGAAGAGTCCACCAGGAAATAGATGAGGATTTTTACAGCCAGATTGCTCTAGGTCCTTTTGAGTTATGAAGATTTCAGGGATCGAGATATTTGCCAATGTTGTTAGTAGTATAGATAAATTTACTAGGCACATTAATTTGTTGCCAAACTATAAACACTGAAATATAATCAACACACACCGAGCTATATAATCAACACACACCGATCTATATAATCAACACACACCGAGCTATATAATCAACACACACCGAGCTATATAATCAACACACACCGAGCTATATAATCAACACACACCGAGCTATATAATCAACACACACCGAGCTATATAATCAACACACACCGAGCTATATAATCAACACACACCGAGCTATATAATCAACACACACCGAGCTATATAATCAACACACACCGAGCTATATAATCAACACACACCGAGCTATATACGACTTGGCGATATGAGGGATATTGTGTTTGATATAGTTTGTTAAGGGGGGATTTCCACTTGGGAGATTTTTTTTCTGGACCCCTTTCTCCCTCATGTTTAGTCCCATTGCTTTTGAGATTTTAAGACGTTTGCCCCATTAGTGTGGCGATTTTAAGAGCATTCGCCCCATTTCTGTCAATTTTAAGACTTTCCGTGCCATTTAGGTGTCGATTTTTTTCTGGCGAGCGATAGCGAGCCTGTAATTTAAGAGGCGGGAAATTTTTCTACCGAAAAATGTAGAAATTTATCTTGAAAGGGGGCTTAGGGGGTGACATTTTAAGCTTGATGGAGGTCTAGGGAACAAACTAAAAACCTCCCCTAAACTAAAGTTCTAATCAAGATAGAATTAGTTTTTTAGAAATATGGCTTCATATAGCAAACTGATGCAGAGTAAATCCATGATATCCATTAGAAATACAATACAAGCAGAAAACCTTACATTACATTGACTTGAAAATCTTTACAATCTATAGTTGAGCAAACTTGCCCTGGCTGTTCTTTATTGAGCAATAACATCAAACATATGGAAGAGCCATATAACTCCACCATGTATACAAGTCCCCCTAACCAGTTTCATATATATATATATATATATATATATATATATATATATATATATATATATATATATATATATATATATATATATATATATATACTGTATATATTATACAGGGTGACCCAAAAAAACTCCAAAAGTAAATGAAACAAAAATTGTTAAAGATAATCAAAATATTATTTGCACACGTGAAACTTCATTCAATACAATTTTTATTCATCATGTTTTAAAGATGACATCCTCCAAAAGGTGGCCGTCATTGTCTATACACGCTTGGAGGCGATTTCTGAAGGCTGCCATGGCTCGACGGGTCATGTCGGGTGGAACAGCTGTTATCTCCTGCTGAATAGCAACCTTAAGGGCTTCAAGAGTTTGGGGTTGAGGAGTATACACTCGTGATTAAAGGTAGCACCACAGAAGAAAAAAATCACAAGGGCCAAGGTCAGGGGAATGGCTGAAACCACGCATCGATCATTGCAAGTGCTTAGGGAAATGTGTCCGGATCGGGTGATCTCGTTGCGTGGGGATGTTGGGTGGCCGGCCCATTCCCCTGACCTCGCCCCTTGTGATTTTTTCTTCTGTGGTGCTACCTTTAATCAGGAGTGTATACTCCTCGACCCCAAACTCTTGAAGCCCTTAAGGTTGCTATTCAGCAGGAGATAACAGCTGTTCCACCCGACATGACCCGTCGAGCCATGGCAGCCTTCAGAAATCGCCTCCAAGCGTGTATAGACAATGACGGCCACCTTTTGGAGGATGTCATCTTTAAAACATGATGAATACAAATGGTATTGAATGAAGTTTCACGTGTGCAAATAATATTTTGATTATCTTTAACAATTTTTGTTTCATTTACTTTTGAAATGTGGGAGTTTTTTTGGGTCACCCTGTATAACATTAATTAATTATTATGAAATAAGATACTTCTAAATTAGATACAAATATGCATGAATTTGTAATGTTAAATACAACAATCTAATTATTAAAGGTAATAGTTGAAGATCGGTTCCAAATAAGAGGTGTATTAATACTGGTCGTTGGGTATCCGAAGTTCACAATGCCCTGTAGAATAGCGGACAGAATGTTGTAATGAGAACCTTGAACGCCACCTACTAGGCCTACATGGGTAGCTGGGTCTGGAGTGTTAAGGAGGGTCTCTCCTTTTCTCCCTTTCTCTGACTTGTATCCATTAGACCCCTTTCAGCCTACTGTGTTAGGACTTTTTTTATTTGTTTAATCCCCATCCATCCCCATCCAGGTGTCGATTTTGTCCTGGCAAGCGATAGCAAGCCAGCATTGTGTGAAGAAATCCGGCTTCGCCGGATACATTTCTCTATCGAAAAAATGTACAAATTTAGCCTGCTGTCAAAATAATTTTTAAAAATAAGCTGTCTCGCTACCGCTCGCCAGTAAAAAAAAAATTGACACATGGATGGGGATAAACGTCATAAAACAGTAGTCTGAATGGGGCCGAATGGATACAAGCCAGAGACAGAGGGAGAGAGAGAGATAAACAAACGAGGTGGGCCCCCTTAACCATGGGAAGGGGCTTACTATTCCCTTCACTCATTGAATATATAAATGGAGAGTGAGCCCCTTCCCACCCCGTTCTGATGATTTAGACTAGGGCCCTCTGAGTCATGAATATAATGCTACAGGTACACTCGGATGCCATAGTCTGTAGCCCACTCATGAGAATTCATGGACTCCCTGTGTTTTTCTTTAAGCAATTATAACTATCTGGATATATTTTTGGATAGAACTTGCTATTCAATAAATATTCAATAAATGTCTCGGAGTTGGCCACCCTCGATCAAAACAAAAATAGAAAAATGGGGAATGTGCCTGAGTAAATAGATAGATAGATAGATAGTTTTTTAGTTGATGTGTAAAAACTATATTAATAAATTAAATTCCAGATAAATACTTCCATAAATACAAACATGTGAAGCCCACGAATATTTATGAATGGGCTTTTGACTATGGTATCCGAGTGTACTAGATTTCGTGCACTTTGCCAGTATCTAACGAATGGTCTTGTGTTTCAACGTATTAGTGTATGTGTGTCTGTGAGTCTGTGTATGTGTGTGTGTACGTGTGTTGGTACTATGAGCGTCAGGGGTCCCAGCACTGATATAATACGGTGGTGCCTGAGGTACCTAACTTTACAAGACTGGTACAGCTCATCTATGTTGTCCTATCTCTCACTCTCACTCACTCACTCTCACTCTCTCTCTCTCTCTCTCTCTCTCTCTCTCTCTCTCTCTCTCTCTCTCTCTCTCTCTCTCTCTGTCTCTGTATATGTCTGTCTATCTCTCTCTCTCTCTCTCGCTCTCACACACACTCTCTCTCTCTCTCTCTCTCTCTCTCTCTCTCTCTCTCTCTCTCTCTCTCTCTCTCTCTCTCTCTCTCTCTCTCTCTCTCTCTCTCTCTCTCTCTCTCTCTCTCTCTCTCTCTCTCTCTCTCTCTCTCTCTCTCTCTCTCTCTCTCTCCTTCTTTGTAACCAGAACCATCTAGAAGGACAGTTCCGACAACCTGGCTTAAAAATATAAACTCACTCTCACACAAACTACCTGGGATTGAACCCTGTGGCCCATTGATCAACAGGCACTCCCTTATGTCCGGCGTGGTGTGGTGGTAGTACATTTGCCTGTTGATCAATGTGTCCAGGGTTCGATTCATTTAAGGACCATAAACGCCATGTTGCAAACCTCTTAAAGTAGTCTCACCAATATTATTTATTTGGTTATCTTTTTATTTGGTTATCTTTTTATTTGGTTATCTTTTTATTTGGTTATCTTTTTATTTGGTTATCTTTTTATTTGGTTATCTTTTTATTTAGTTATCTTTTTATTTGGTTATCTTTTTATCTTTATACTATTATTTGTTTTTGTTTTAGTTTCCCCCCTAGATCTCCATCAAGTTTAAAAAATAACACCCCCAAGTCCCCCTTCCTTATTTATTTGTGCATTTTTCGGTAGAAGAATGTCCCGGCTGAAGGTCGATTCCTCTTGAAAATACATGCTCGCTACATCTCGCCAGGAAAAAATCGACGCCTAAATGGCACGAAAGGTCTTAAAAAGGATAACGAAGTGGGGCAAATTATATTATAATAACCAAACTAATATGCCGAACGTCATAAAATCTCAAAACTAATGAGGCTAAACACGAGGGAGAAGGGCGTTCAGAAAAAACAACCATACACCCTTAAGCTGAATACAATCATATGGATAAAAAGATCATCTACTTGGAGAGGTTGATGGAACTGGTATTAATTCCTTATATAGATGGTTCTGATTATATATACTGCTTTCTGTTTCAAGTCAAATAGGGCCACCCTTATAAACGGCCATAGCCAAAACGGCCACATACCAAAATGGTCACAGTCTCCTAACCCATCCAAACCCAACCTATTCTAATCTAACAAAACCTAACCCAACCTAACCAACCAATGCTAGGCCGTTTTAGCACTGTGACCCTTTTACTTGTGGCCGTTTTGGTAGTGGTTATATTGAAGTGTGGCCATTGTGACCTGCTGTTCTTCCACATGTGTTCGTATAATAACTCCCCTTACCTGTGTATAATAACTCCCCTTACCTGTGTATAATAACTCCCCTTACCTGTGTATAATAACTCCCCTTACCTGTGTATAATAACTCCCCTTACCTGTGTATAATAACTCCCCTTACCTGTGTATAAACATGCCTCCCGTTATTATGCTTTAAGGGGGGTCACCGGCTTTTTTTTTTATCTTTCTCTCCGTTTCTCTCTTTCCCTGGTTTGTATCCATTCGGCCCCATTCAGCCAACCGTTTTAAGACGTTTATCCCCATCCAGCTGTCCATTTCTTCCTGGCGAGCGATAGCGAGCGAGCATTGTTTAGAGAAATGCGGCTTCGCCGGAGACATTTTTCTATCGAAAAATTTACAAATTTAGCTTGCTGTCAAGACAAAAATATGTATATGTTGGCTCGCTACCGCTCGCCAGGAAAATATTGACACCTGGATGGGGTAAACGTCTTGAAACAGTAGGCTGAATGGGGCCGAATGGATACAAGCCAAAGAGAGAGGGAGAGAAGATAAAAAAAAGGGAGGTTGGCTCCCTTAACTTTATTTGAGTTATTATATTAAGTTAAATTAAATTAGATTATTATGACGTTATATTTAATTTTTATTTAGGATTTTGATTGCTTTTGCCATTTTTGAGTAATGTGTTTTAGTTTGTCCCCAAGGCTAATATAAATGCCTTCCTAGACTTCCTTCAAGCTAAAGACATGTCCATCCAGTCCCCCTTCAAGCTAAATGTGTACATTTTTCGGTAGAGAATATCCCGTCCGAAAAAGGATTTCTTTTAAGTTACATGTTCGCTATCGGTCGCCCAGATAAAATCGACATCTGAATGGGCTGAAGCATCTTAAGGGGAGATGGGTGTTTTTGTCTGGCCCCCCTTCTTCCTCCTTATGTTTAGCCTCATTAGTACACATTTATCTTGAAGGAGGGGAGGGGGGGGGGGGCAATTTTGTAAGCTTTATGGAGGTCTAGGGAGAAAACTAGGAACATGATAAAAGGATATAATAATGAGCTAATTATTTTAATAAATACGCCCCCTCCCCCCCCCCCCTTAATATCGCCAAACTAATAGAGTGAACCATCTTAAAATCTCCAAACTAATGAAGTGAAACCGGGGATGTGTAAAACGACCTCTCCCGAACCAAATAGGGTTAATTGGAATGTTGTTGTCATGACTTTCTTGATTCTACTGTGCATGACTAAATCTGAGTTTGATGTTTAAATTTCTCTCAATAATTATTAATTGGATTTTGAAAGCTGATTTTGTGTTGGTATGTGAAATTTTGTATTATGGTCAACATTAATAATTCACTTAAGTTTGATAGTCAATTTTCAAATACCTTACGTCATGATGGGGGTTTCAATATATATATATATATATATATATATATATATATATATATATATATATATTACACACACAATAATCTTTAGGAGTTTTGTTCTTTAAAGCATTTTTTGCCATTCTTTTTTCGCTAGGTAACATTTTTTATAATGTGTTTCAACATTACTAATTCACATGACTATATTGATTCGCATATATAGTTTCTTCAAGACAGGTTAAATAAAGTCATATTTACATTGATTTAAGCGTACTTTGTGAATGTAATGCTTTCGTGTTAATTACCTTCGATTGATAGCATAACAAAACACACACACAATCAACAAAGAGGAAACTAGTTACCTGGCTAATGTCCATTATCAATATGGTATAAAGAGTGTCAAATGTTGTTTGTTTGTTCCAATTATGTTTTATCCCTTTTGTTTGCGTTGTTATTTGCAGTAACTGTATATTTCAACAACATTACAGTAAAGTTTGGTATTATATTGACGTGTTGACCTTTGCTGTTCTGTATTATGTTATTGTTTGCTTGAATCGATGTTGTCTCCGACTTTGTTTTATTTATAATTATTAGTTATAAATGCATAGTGCCTCTCTCTCTCTCTCTCTCTCTCTCTCTCTCTCTCTCTCTCGCTCTCTCCTAAAATGTCAATGAATAATACTATATATAATCATTATTGTTTATTTAATCTACCTTCCTGATCTTAAACCATGCAAGGCAGATAAAACATTACTCCTACTGTCTTATAAATCCTACTCCCCCAGATACTTCCAATGAATTCTGTCCTCACTCACTCACTCACTCGTACCTGAGCTCATCCTCCCAGTCACTCATATTCCTCAGTCACTCATCCTAGCCCTTCTTTCTCCCATCACTCACCCAATCCCCATTCAAGTTCACCTTTTATCCCTTCCTTTACCCCAATCTCCACTCACCCCACCCTACCCTACCCTACCCTACACCTCTCCACCACCACCACCACCACCACCACCACCACCACCCACGCCCGTCCTACCCCACCACCACCATTACCACCCACCAATCCAACCATTCCCATACCTGGTCACCCTATCACCACCTCTTAATAACCCCCACCAACAACACCCATATTCCCCACCACAACCACCCCACCCACCCGATCCACCACCACCACCCACCCCACACCTGACCACCACCATCACCACCACCACCATCCCCCCCCCCCCACACCTGACCACCACCATCCCCCCCCCCCCCCCCCCACCACCACCCACCCCACACCTGACCACGATCATCACCACCACCACCCACAACTAACCGCCCCTGCCACCCCCCCAGGCGCCTGTGGGTGAAGTACCGGGGGGAGGGCTACCCGGGGAAGGTGGAGAGGGAGGACACGGCCCAGACCTCCCTCAAGAGTCGTGACGGGGGGTCCAGAAAGTCCTCCCGGGCCTCCAGAGTCACCAAGGACCCCAACAGTCGCGACAACCTCATCCCGCAGGTAAAAATAACACTAGCAAAACAAAAAGTAAGGTAGAAGAGGTAAAATATATGTAGAAGAGGTAAAGTAAAACATGTAGAAGAGGTAAAAATATATGTAGAAGAGGTAAAAATATATGTAGAAGAGGTAAAAATATATGTAGAAGAGGTCAAATATATGTAGAAGTGTAGCAAAAATACGTAGAAGAGTTCATAATATATGTAGAAGAGGTAAACAATGTGTAGAAGAGGTAATAGATATGTAGATGAGGTGAAGGGTATGTAGATGAGGTAAAAATATGTAGAAGAGGTACGAAAAATATGTAGAAGAGGTAATTACAATGTATAGGAGGTAAAACAAGAATGTAGACGAGGTAATAGAGCAGTAGAGGAGGTAATACAAAACTGTAGAAGAGACACAAATGTGTAGAGGAAGTATAACAAGTAAAAATATAGAAGGAAGAATAGGGAGGAGTGAGAGAGAGACACGTTAACCCTTTCAGTACCGTGATGGCTATCGTTGGCTGAGTTTTATACGAGTTGGAAATATTTGTTGGTGATATTTACCCATTTAACCCCCATACGTTCTTATAAAACTAGCTAAAACCATCCAAATGTGCCAAAGACGAGTTGGAAATATTTGTTGGTGATGTTGGCCCATTTAACCACTATACATTCTTCTAAAACTAGCTAAAAACCATCCAAATGTACCATTCTATAATGACAAAAGACGCGTTGGTGCTGAAGGGGTTAAACACAAGTCATCAGTAAAGTCTCTATTTCATGCCTCCCTGGTTAGTCATATTTACAGGCTTTACTAATTGGGGCTTGAAAGAGCAGCTGGAAAGAGCTCCTGTGTGTTATTAATATGTTGACTTGTTATCGTTTTCTTTCGATTCTGTTTTACTATGTGTGGATGATTATGTAGGGTTTGTTTCATATCCTGTGGGTCCTGGTTAACCTGTGTACCTGAGGATCCAATTGATTCATTATGTTACGAGACCTCGTCCTTTAACTCAGAGTATGTGTATCCTTTTATTTTAGGCTATTATTAGACGATTTTATTCAGTTTAAGAAGGACTTTTGGGAGTTAGAGAGTTAATTGATGTTTACTTTACCCCCTTTGATTCCAAGAGGGCCTTGACAAACTGCGTAAATTCGTCTAAGGATAGCCAGAAAGTAACTAAGTAATTTGTTTTTGTGTTCGTCTTCATTTGATATTTTAGAGCTGGAGTTCATCACTTTATTATTTTCAAGTCGCGTGATACACCACTTAATTTTTCAGGTATATTAAAACACGGAATGTATGTTTTCTCTTTTACCCTTCACTTAGGGAATGCACTTGTTATTTTATGTGTGTCATTTTGTAATAGATTATTCATGTCTTTAGGTGATTATTTACTATTCTAGTATTTTATAATAGTATATAGCAATAGATAATGTTCATAGATACATTGACCTCCATTCCCTTTTTTTTAAATAGGTAATTTTTATAGTAAAGCCTATGATTAGATTGTATTGAACTAGAGAAAGACATGCTAACTGTCAGAGGTACACGTCTTAAAATAAGATGGTGGATTATCATTCTGCAACCAATTTATTTTTTCCCCTTTTGCTTATATGTATGGAACAAACCCAGAGTACGACTGTTTCATTTACTGTTGCTCAATTACGAGTGTTCAGAGCTGTGCTTTGACCTACATGTAACCCTTTCAGTACCGTGGCCTCCCTTTTTATTCTTACTAACACTAGACGATTTTATATAGCTTAAGAAGGACCTCTGGCGATCAAGGGTAAGTTCGTTGTCAGTGAACTCTTTGACTCCTATTAGTTAACCCCTTTTATACCGCCGACGATCTTTTCACTTTATTTTGGCTACTATTAGACGATTTTATTCAGCTTTGGACGGATGTCTACCAATATACATGCTATAGATTATCTCAATTAATCCGTTTAGCTACCACATATCCTTCCTTAGCTACATAAAATCGTCTTAATCTAGCTGAAATCAAATACAAAAAGCGTCACCGGTACAGAAGGGGGTTAAAATCGTTCAATAATGGTCAGAATAAAAGGAGAGTGCCCCATGATATTCTGATAATATTCTGTTCAAGATTTTATTTACATTTCATGATTTCTGTGCAGCCGTGTGGAGGTGAGAGAGTGGGACAGCTGGATATAGGACGAGAACCCCCCCAAAACTAACTCACTATTATTATTTTGAATATTTTCCCATTGGTCTATTGGTATTTTGCTGGCTTTTGATAATCTCTGCTTCGAGGTCAACTTTTTTGCTAATCGTCATTTTTTTCATTGACAGGAGGAGAATGCAAGTGTGATGGTAAATATGATACTGATCTCCACTGTATTTTATTTGCAGATTTGATTTGCTTTATAGATGGATGATCACATAAAGATAATTATTGCGCGACATAAAGGCTAATGGAAATGGTAGTGCATTAAGAGGGGTGACCTGCTTTTTTCTCTCCTTTTCTCTCTTTCTCTGGCTTGTATCCATTCGGCCCCATTCAGCCTACTGTTTTAAGACGTTTATCCCCATCCAGGTGTCGATTTCTTCCTGGCAAGCGACAGCGAGCCAGCATTGTATGGAGAAATTCGGCTTCGCCGGAGACATTTTTCTATCGAAAAATATACAAATTTAGCCTGCTGTCAAAAACATTTAAAAAAAAATGTTTTTGGGTCGCTACCGCTCGCCAGGAAAAAATCGACACCTAGATGGGGATAAACGTCTTAAAACACGAGGCTGAATGGGGCCGAATGGATATAACCTAGAGGGAGAGAAAAAAACGAGGTGGGTCCCCTTAAACAAAATTACGTAGGGTAAAACTTAAATGCGATGCTGCTAACTGCGCTTGACTGATATTTAACATTCCTTTGTTCTTGGTATCTTTGGAGTATCTTTTTCCTTGTATCTTTCGAGTATCTTTTTTCTTGTACCTTTAGAGTATCTTTTTCCTCGTATCTTTGCAGTATCTTTTTCCTCGTATCTTTGCAGTATCTTTTTCCTTGTATCTTTTTCCTCGTATCTTTGCAGTATTTTTTTGTTCTTGTATCTTTGGAGTATCTTGTTCCTCGTATCTTTGCAGTATCTTTTTTCTCGTATTTTTGAAGTATCTTTTTCGTGTATCTTTGGAGCATCCTTTCTGTATCTGTACTTGTAGATTCGACCATTTCCCTCTTCCCGTCTGGTAATGAGATGCATTGGTTAGAATTGAAATATGTTATAGTTTTTGCCTTAAGCCGGTATCACACGAGTGCTTTTTCCCTTAACATTTATCCTCAACACTCGTCTGGCAGCTTATGAGGCTAACAAATAAAATATTTCGGTTAGGCCTACGTAAATTCATTTATCACCAGTCTAATTACCGATACCAGTGACAAATATTCCAGAAATGTTGCCAGAAAAATGTTGATCATCGAATGTTGACTTTAAAAGCTTTCGTGTGATACCGGCTTTACTTCACGCTATAAACATTGTTCGTGTGATGTATTTAACCCATAAACTGCGACGCAACTGGTAAACATAATAATAATAATAATAAACATAATAATAATAATAATAAACATAATAATAATACTAATAAACATAATAATAATAATAATAAACATATAACAAACATAATTACATGATAAACATAATACGCAGCAATCCGGTCACTTATTTCAAGATTTGCTAACACTCTTTAATAATGGGATTGTTATTAAAATGCACCCGGTAATGCATGCTAAATTACTCAAGTGTTTTCGTAATGTGTTCAAGTTAAGGGGAGATTTCCACTTGAGGGATTTTTTTCTTTGACTCCATTCTTCCTCATGTTTAGCCCCATTAATTTGACGATTTTAAGAACTTTCAACCCATTTCTGTCAATTTTAAGACCTTTCGTGCCATTTAGGTGTCGATTTTATCCTGGCGAGCGATAGCGAGCCTGTAATTTAAGAGGACCCGGCTTTCAGCCGGGACATTTTTCTACCGAAAAATGTACAAATTTATCTTGAAAGGGGTACTAGGGGGTCTAAATTTAAGCTTGATGGAGGTCTAAGGAAATAACTAAAAACCTCCCCTTAATGCTCTTAAGGGGGGAGGTAGTTTTTTTTCTGGACCCCCTTATCCCTGAACTTCAGCCCCATTAGTGTTCATATTTTAAGACGTTCGCCCCATTAGTTTGTCGATTTCAAGACCTTTCGTCCCATTTTCTTATCAATTTCAAGGCCTTTCGTGTCATTTAGGTGTCGATTTTTTCCTGGCAAGCGATAGCAAGCCTGTAATTTTGGAGGAAGGACATTTTTCTACCGAAAAATGTACAAGTTTACCTCGAAGGGGGATCTTGAGGATAATGTACCAAGCTTGATAGAGGCCTAGGGAGGAAAGTAAATGACTAATAACTAAAATATATATACAAATAAGTAATACCTACCCCCTTAGAGTGTCTCATGCACGCTAGAATCAGCCCGTGGTATGTGATGGTGGCTCGGTACAGTCAGTCAAAAGAGTTCATCTATCATTTGGTCGATTGCAGAAGACACACCGTCGTTTTTTTTTTTTTTTTTTTTTTTTTTTTATCAATAGGCTTAGAAGAATACGCCTCTATTGTTTAATTACGTAAGTCTAGTAGTTTAGGTAATATCGTACGTACGGTACTTTGGATACTACTTTGGTTGACTGTACACAATATATATATATATATATATATATATATATATATATATATATATATATATATATATATATAAACCATTTAAAAGCAATAAACCATTTTTGTCTGGGTTGGAAATTCAAGGAACGGCTAGACTAACTTGGTGGATTTGGCTGCCTTGATGGTCACAAAACATAGCTTCGAGTAATGAAAACAAACTTATAGCCATCTAGTAAATGCCAGCTAGGATAAAGGCTAAACTGTAATAAGATATGAACCTTATGCCAAGTGGAATTATTATACTGACACTCGATAGTTGTGTTATACCGATTGTGGGGACTACAAAGTTATTAAGGGAGCCCACCTCGCTTTGTTTTCTCTTTCTCTCCGTCTCTCTTTGGTTTGTATCTATTCGGCCCCATTCAGCCTACTGTTTTAAGACGTTTACCCCCATCCAGGTGTCAATATTTTCCTGGCGAGCGGTAGCGAGTCAGCATATAATATGTTTTTGTTTTGACAGCAAGCTAAATTTGTACATTTTTCGATAGAAAAATTTCTCCGGCGAAGCCGGATTTCTCCAATGCTGGCTGGCTATCGCTCGCCAGGAAGAAGTCGACACCTGGATGGGGATAAACGTCTTAAAACAGTTGGCTGAATGGGGCCGAGTGGATACAAGCCAGGGAAAGAGAGAAAAGGAGAGAAAGATAAAAAAAAAAAAACGGTGACCCCCTTACCAGCTCCGCCTCGGTTTTTAGGGGACCGTATATTTTTTATTTGTTTTCTGTTTATTATTACCGGTACATATATTAGTTTGCTGTTTATTATTACCGGTACATATATTAGTTTGCTGTTTATTATTACCGGTACATATATTAGTTTGCTGTTTATTATTACCGGTACATATATTAGTTTGCTGTTTATTATTACCGGTACATATATTTGTTTGCTGTTTATTATTACCGGTACATATATTAGTTTGCTGTTTATTATTACCGGTACATATATTTGTTTTCGTTTGCTCCCTAGACTTCTATCAAGCTTTAAAAAAAAAAAAAAAAAAAAAACGTGATAAATTAAATGTGTAAAATGTTCGGTAGGTTTCTCCAAATTACAGGCTCGCTATCGCTCGTCAAGAAAAAATCGACACCTAGATACGGCGAAAAGTCTTTAAATCGCCAAACTAATGGGGCGAACATTTTAGAATCTCATACGTAATTGGACTAAACATGAAGGAGAAGGGATCCAGAACAAAATACTTCCCCTTAAAGTAAATACTATCACTATTACTACTACTTCTACTAATACGACTACTACTATTACTACTAATACAAATAATAATAATAATAATAATAATAATAATAATAGACATCTTGCATAGCACCTTAGCATACACATTAATTAGTTTTAACTAAACAAAAAATATATAATAATAATATAATAAAAACGTTAAATAAAGTGCATGTTAAAGTATAGTTTCTGATTGGTTATAAACAGTGACCTACGGTACTGTATGTCAGTGTTGATTGGTTATAAACAGTGACCTACGGTACTGTATGTCAGTGTTGATTGGTTATAAACAGTGACCTACGGTACTGTATGTCAGTGTTGATTGGTTATAAACAGTGACCTACGGTACTGTATGTCAGTGTTGATTGGTTATAAACAGTGACCTACGGTACTGTATGTCAGTGTTGATTGGTTATAAACAGTGACCTACGGTACTGTATGTCAGTGTTGATTGGTTATAAACAGTGACCTACGGTACTGTATGTCAGTGTTGATTGGATATAAACAGTGACCTACGGTACTGTATGTCAGTGTTGATTGGATATAAACAGTGACCTACGGTACTGTATGTCAGTGTTGATTGGTTATAAACAGTGACCTACGGTACTGTATGTCAGTGTTGATTGGATATAAACAGTGACCTACGGTACTGTATGTCAGTGTTGATTGGTTATAAACAGTGACCTACGGTACTGTATGTCAGTGTTGATTGGATATAAACAGTGACCTACGGTACTGTATGTCAGTGTTGATTGGTTATAAACAGTGACCTACGGTACTGTATGTCAGTGTTGATTGGATATAAACAGTGACCTACGGTATTGTATGTCAGTGTTGATCTTGGCCCCAGTTAAGGGGAGGTTTTCACTGTTTCCTACTCCTCCAGCAATCTTAATATTTCACCCCCTTGACCCCCTTTCAAGATAAATGTGTAAATTTTTCGGTAGAAAAATGTCCCGGCCAAAGGCCGATTACTCTTAAATTACAGGCTCGCTATCGCTCGCCAGAATAAAATCGACACCTAAATGGCACGAAAGGTCTTAATATTGACAGAATGTGGCAGAAATTCTTAAAATCACCAAACTAATGGGGTAAACGTCTTAAAATCTCAAAAGCAACGGGGCTAGACATGAGGGAGAAAGAGGTCAAGAAAAAAGTCCCTCAAGTCGAAATCTCCCCTTAACACAAGTAGTCTACGGTATGCGCACATCATGGTTCAAAATGTTCGACCACAACATTGATCACAAATCGTTTAAATTGAGGTTTTTAAGTTTGCTCCCTAGACCTCCATCAAGCTTAAAATATTACCCTCAAGACCCCCCCCCCCCTCCCCCTTCGAGATAAATGTGTACTCTTTTCGGTAGACAAATTTCCCGGCCAAAGACCGGTTCCTCCTAAAATACAGTCTCGCTATCGCTCACCAGGAAAAGATCAACTCCTAAATGCCTCGAAAGGTATTCAAATTGACAGAAATGGAGCGAAAGGTCTTAAACTTGCCAAAGTAATGGGGCAAACGTCTTAAAATAACAAAACTAATGGGGCTAAGCATGAGGGAGAAGGGGTTCAGAAAAATACCCCCTAAAGTGAAAATCTCCCTTTTATTCCCCAGAATAGAGAATATAAGCATATATACAGTATATATTATATATATATATATATATATATATATATATATATAATTATATATATATATATATATATATATATATATATATATATATAATTAATTATATTTATAATATGTTATTAACATTATTATAATAACAATAATGATGCTTAACACATTGAGGTTTATTCAAAGTCTCACATATTGACATTAATTGCAGCGTTATAAAGCAGCGCGGCTTCTCATTAATTTCAAGTAGAACATTTTAAGTGGATGCCTCTTTGATGTGGCGAGTCATGATTAAGGGGAAATGGGCTGGTTTTTCTGGCCCCCTTCACCTTCGTGTTTAGCCCCATTGGTTTTTAGATTTTAAGACGTTCGCCCCATTAGTTTGTCGATTTTAAGACCTTTCGCCCCATTTTTTTGGTGAATATTTAAACTTCGTGCTATTTACGTGGCGATTTTTTTCCTGGCGAACGACAGTGAGCCTGTAATTTGGGAAGAACCAGCCTAGTTTCAACCGAAAATGTACAAATAAATCTAGAAGGGGGATCTACTGTAAAGGATGTTATTTAAATGTTGATGGAAGTCTAGCGAGGAAACTAAAAAATAGATGAATACATGAATTAATTACCAAAAAAATAGCCACTATCCCCTTAAGGGGAGGTTTTTAGTTTGTATCCTAGACTTCCATCAAACTTAAAACTACACCCCCTAGACCCCATTTCAAGATAAATTTGTAAATTTTTCGGTAGAAAAGTTTCCCAGCCGAAGGCTGTGACATCTTATATTACAGGCTCGCTATCGCTCGCCAGGAAAAAATCGACACCTAAATGGCACGAATAATCTTAAAATTGACAGAAATGGGGCGAAAGTTCTTAAAATCGCCAAACAAATGGAGCGAACGTCTTAAAATCTCAAAAGCAATGGGGCTAAACATGAGAGTGAAAGGGGTCCAGAAAAAACTCCCTCAAGTGGAAATCTCCCCTTAAGTCCAGGCCTCCGCAAATACTGGTAATAGAATCTTGTATAACTCGAAATTTGGTCTCGAAATTATCATCCGTTGAGAGATCGCAATGTAATCTAGAAGTGTAATTGGAGGGAAATACGTATCCTATTGGGAGCAAATATAGATGATATTTGTGAAGAAAATGTTATATTGGAGGGAGTGCGACACATAGAGAAAAATATTATTAAACAAAAAAATAAGCTAGCAAATGTCTTATGAATTTATATATAGTTATTTATATATAGTTATTTATATATAGTTATTTTGTTTTATTTTGGTCTTTTGTGTGGTACGACCTGCTGAACGTATGCTTTTCTATAGCCTGTTAATTGGGGAGAGGTTCAGAGATTTACATAGTGTATTATTTTTCGAAGTAAGAAGACGTCACATTTCGTTTTATTCAATTGAGATCGAAAGTACTAAATCCAGGCACTATTAATGTTCAACATGATTACTAAATACCAGGATAATAAATTCAGCCACTCGCTTAATAATATCTCGCACTAAAGGGAGGTATTAGGTTTTACTGGACTCCCTTCTCCCTCATGATTAGCCCCATTAGTTATGAGATTTAAGACGTTCACCTCATTAGTTTGACGATTTTAAAGCCTTTCGCTCCATTTTATTGTAAGTATTTAGACCTTTCGTGCCATTCACATGTCGATTTTTTCCTGGCGAGCGATAGCGAAAAATGTAAACATGTATCCTAAAGGGGGGTCTTGTGGGTGTTTTTTGAAGCTTGATGGAGACCTAGCGAAGAAACTAAAAGTTATATGATGGAATAAATAGCTATCCAAAGCTTCACCTGAAATGTAATCTTTCCTCAGTCTTCACACACAGCAACCTAAGGGGGAGGTACTTCCTTCTCTTTAGTCCCATTAGCTTTGAGATTATAAGACGTTCGTTCCATTAGTTTGGCGATTATAAGACCTTTCAGTCCATTTATGTGTCATTATAAAGACCTTTCGTGTCATTTATGTGTCGATTTTCTCCTGGCGAGCGTAGCGAGCCTGTATTTATTATAGGAGGAATCAGCCTTCGACCAGAACACATTGCTACCGAAAAACGTACAAATATGTCTTGAAGGGGGTCTAATTTTTTTTTTTTTAAGCTTGATGGAGATCTAGCGAGGTTACTGTAAAATAAGATAAATAAATACATAAATAGGCCCAAAAATTACCCCTACCCCTTGTCCTTCAATCCCCCCCTCCCCCCCTACCCCCACCCACACCCCACACCCTTTTCACACGCGTCCCGTAAGGGTTTCAAGTCAAATCAGCTACACCCGTAATCAGCTAATCAGCAGCAATCAGAATGTGCACAGTATCTTTACTTAACTTTATTTAATTAATCTTAACTAAAACATAATATAGCCTAAACACGCCTAACATAATTTAGCTTAGGTTGTTTGGATTATGACCATTTGGGTGTGTTCCTTCTTATTGTAATTTTATTTTTGTATTTATATATATTTGTTTTATGTGGATGTTTTGCCCTGTTCCCCTTCTGTAATGTAGTCCAATCTGGCACTGTCTCGTGTTGGGATCGTCTTCTAAGCTGCAATATCTCAAACTTAATTCGGTTTTAGTTCTCAATGATAGTCTACCATTATTAAACATTTTCCTCAACTTGATAACGGATTCGGTTTACAAAGATATCGTAAGTTTAGCATATATCTCATTTAGTAAATATTGTCTGCATTAGAAAACTTCATTCAGTTTCAGGTTTTAATTAATTTCCGAGCTTACTGCGAATTTCCCTGTGCAATAATTGTTACTTACTTTCCTAAATTGTTCTTATTTGATTAACTCAATTAATTTTACACAAGCTCTACATTAGTACACTTCTAGACATTATACTTTATGTTTCTAGTAAATATAATACAATTTGTAAAATGTTAGTAAATCAGCAGAGGTTGTGCATTTCTAGCTAAGGAGTATTTCAGCATATTCATAAATTGATTGCTTTTTTAGTTGCATTCACTTGCATAGACGGATATCATTTATATGTACCCTCATGAAGCAATGGCTTGTATTGCAATGTTAGTTCCTTTGTGTTACATTGGTTTTCAGCTTATATCCTTTTCGTTATTCTATCAATGTCTCTATATTTCCCTCTCCATCCATATTTTTACATTTATTTTGTCAGCTTATATATATATATTATATATATATATATATATATATATATATATATATATATATATATATATATATATATATATATATGCCTCTTTTTATTTCGCTCTCCAGCAATATTTGTACATAAAAAAAAATCAGCTTATAAACTTTGTTGTTATTCTATCTATGCCTTTGTTTATTTTTGCTCTAGCAATATTTTTACATTTATTTAATCAGCTTATATCCTTGTCGTTTTTCTATCTATGCCTCTTTTTATTTCGTTCGCCATCAACATTTTTACTTTTTTCAGCTTATATCCTTTTCGTTATTCTATCAATGTCTATATATTTCCCTCTCCATCCATATTTGTACATTTGTTTTCAGCTTATATCCTTTTCGTTATTCTAATATGCCTCTTTTTTTATTTCGTTCGCCATAAATATGTTTACATATAATTATTTGTTCTGCTTTTATCCTCCTATGAAGGTATTCTAATTAACACCTGTACCGGTGACGTCTTTTTGTCATTGTATTCTGGCCAGTATTAGACAATTTTATTCAGCTTAGGAAGGACGTCTATACATAAACAAAAAAAGAGGCTGACTATCTTGATTCATCCTTTTAGCGACCACGTTATCCTGCCTAAGCTTCACAAAATTGTCTCAATGTAGCTGAAATCCAATATAAAAAAAAAACGTCGCCAGTACAGAAGGGGTTAACCTGATATAGTTTTTAGCCCTCTCGCTATCCTGTGGACTCGGGAGTTGCATTCAGAAATAGAGTTCTCACAATCTCATAATTACCTCTCCAAAATTAGTGTTCTGCCACCAGCTCACTTAGAGACAACTGCAGATGTTGAAGTAACTAAACTAAAGGTTTCTAAACACCCCTGATGGTCACAATTTCACAAAGGCTTTTAAGTATCCCAGAAGGACGCAAATCTCGTCCTGTGCGTGAAAGGGTTAAGTACCACCAGCTCTCCGCAGCATTTTTCCCAAGTTCATTGTTCTGGGAAATGTACTACATCGATTTTAGATAACCGATTCAGTATTGGTGCCAGGTGCCGTCCTTTTTACTTTATTCTGGCTCCGATTAGATTATTATATTCAGATTAAAAAGGGCCTCCACTAATTATCAGGCTTCGAACTATCTCCCTTAACCCTTTTTACTACCACCGATCCTTCTTAAACTGCACTAAACCGTCTCAATATAGCTAGAATATCTCTAATAAGACGTCGCCGGTACAATAGGGGTTAAGGGATTAAGAAAAGGTCACTAATGAACCTGATACTAAAGCTCTAAATTAATGCATTCCCAATAATCATCATTGGTTTAAGTATTATATGTTTACCAAATTGTGTTTAGGTAATATTGTAATTAATTTTTCGTCTTGTAACAGGTTATACGGTAGCACTAATAAGTCATGTCTCCGCTGTTATTACGTTTGGCTCGCTCTGTGCTGTATTAATGCTTGTCAGATGTTGAGTAGGGTGGGTAAGTGTAGGGACATGTTTGTATTATCTCACTCGAAATAAAGAGATCATTAGATATTAATGATACCAATTATTGAATAAAATATAAGCCTATATGGTGCCGAGACATCACTTAATTGGCCGACTGTACTAATTGTATCTTAAACTGCATCCGTGTTCCGTATATTAAATATTCATAATATGTTAGTTTGCTTAATTCTTCTTAAAGGCATTTGTGTGTTTATGTTAACGTTCTCTTGGCTTCCTGCAGTTAAGCCCTTCTGTATTGTGACGTGTTGTGTCGGTATATTCTGGCTAACATTAGACGATTTTATACAGCTTAGAAGGATCTGTGAGGCTTGATAGGATACAGACCGTCTCAATTAACCCTCTGAATTCCCTTCCTAATCTGAATAAACTCGTCTAATGATAGCCAGAATAGATTGCTAAAACGCGTCCTAGTCCTCAAGGGACTGGCTGTATAATCTTGTCTTCACTCCTACTATTCCTTAACCCCTTCTGTACCGGCGTCTTTTAATTTTATTTATTTATTTATTTTTATTTCAGCTACATTTCGACGATATTATGACGTGTATGAAGGTTATGTGGTAGCTATAAGGATTACGTGAAACATTTTATAGACTTTTCATGGGTACACGTCCTTCCTAAGCTGAATTAAGTCGTATTATAGTTGTCAGAATATATTGAAAAGGAAGACGCCGGTACAGAGAGAGTAAACCCCTTCTGTACCGACGCCGGTACAGAGAGAGTAAACCCCTTCTGTACCGGCGATGTCCTTTTACTATATTTGTTTGGCTGTTATTAGACGATTTTATTCAGCTTAGGAATAACGTCTACCAATTCTCCCTACCAATAAATGCCTACAGTGGCTGGTAGAGGCGCTGAACTGAACGCAATGTTTACCGCGGTGCATTGTGGGAAACTGGCGACATCACGGAGCTATCCACCCTCCCTCTCCTTCAACAATTCTTTATTATAAGCAGTTAGTCGAAATTTCTGTATCTGACACATACTTTGGTCTATGCATACTGTTGTTTTACATATTTTAAAATCACCTATATTCATAATATAATTTATATTTGTTACGCAAAGTCAGCAATTATTTTCGTGCCTATTTTGTTATGATAATTAATCAGCTTATAATTATGTTTGTGGTCGTTATCAGCTGCATATGGACTTTCCCTTTAGTACTATACTATAAAAGCACTTAGTGTAGTCGTATACTGTAAAATAAAAACGTGTAGAATCACAAAAATTCGAGATAAACTGTGCATATCCTAGGTGTTGGGTATTGTTGATGTCGACAGTCATAGCTCTGGCGCTACTTCGGAAACGTCCACCAGAGGTCTCAGGTGAATTCTTGGTAGGGTCAATTAAAAGGCTACATAATATCCCAATTAATCCTTTCAGCTACCATATACCCTTCCTATGCTACATTATATTGTCTAAATGTAGCTGAAATCCTATACAAAAGACGTCACCGGTACAGAAGGAGTTAATTACTGTGCATTCCAAGGTCAGCGTAGCCCTTAAATACAATCATAAGCCGCATTTAATAATTATACACCCAATTAAAACTGTATTGAGCCCAAGCGAGATATAACACTACAACAATGCAATCAAATATTCCAAAGCTTCAGAGTCTAGCTAGAAAGTTTTAAGGGGAATTATTATATTTATTTTGTATATATATTATTCTATTTATTATTATTATTTTATATACTGTTTCTCCTTAGAACTACATCAAGCTTTAACAAAATACCCCCAAGACCTCCCCTTCAAGATAAATTTGTATAATTTTTATAATAGAACATTGTCATGGCTGAAGGCTGGTTCCTCCTGAATTACACGCTCGCCACCACTTGCCAAGAAAAAATCGACACCTAAGTGGCACGCAAGGTTCTAACAGCAAACGTTGCATAAATGTTCGACTGCAACATCCCCCCCCCCCTTATCGTGCAAATATTCCGTTTGATATCAGCGATAATTTTGCACATGATCGTGTTTAATGGCAAGGCACGCGGTCAGATGATGCCAAATAGAAAGTGATTGGGAGGGAAATATTTGTTAATGATATTATTTCCTTAATTCGCACGTTGTTCCATATATTTCTTTACTAGAATAGACAAATGCTTCATCAACATACTTCACAAGTATTATTTTCAGAAATATATTTGAATTGAATTGAACATTTTCGGCTAGATATGATAAAATCAATATAATTTATAAATTAAAAGTATAAATTTTCTTCTTTGTTATAATGTATTATATTTGATTGTTTCATAGACAATGTTTGCAAAACGATCATATTGGTGTTTGGCAAATATTATTTCTTCCAAATGATATTTATATTTTTTCTGAATATACAGTTGTTTTATGTTTTTAATTTCGGTATAATATTAGATTTAATCGTATATTATATTAACTACTGTAGTTTCTTAAATTAATGTGTCAATTTTTTTTTTTTTTTTTTTTTTTTAATATATGATTTATTTCAGTTAAAACTCCACTTTATATGTTTTACGCATCTCAATGTTCTCAAAAAAGGTTTTGCGACTCTCGAATAGACTACTTGCATTCCATTATAAGCTCTTTATATAGGATCCATGATATAATAACTATGAGGTCATTACAGACGATAATGACATGGAGTAATGAATTAGTAGTTTTCTTGTGTGTGTTGACTGGACATTTAATAATAATCATGGTCAATATTTGTTTTAATAGAAATTGTGTTTTCAGGTCTAAGCTTAGTATTTTTTTGTTTTTTAATCTAAAGCACCTATCCATTATGACAATAGGATGTAATTTCTATTGGTATACGATGATTTATGAGAATTGTTAGGAATATATGTCCAATATTTTTTATAGGTTTTTAGCATATATTTTATTTGATCTTTTTATGCTTAGTAATTTTTAAAGGCAGCTGGCTAACAGTAAGTTGAAAATATACTCATATGACTTTTTATCTATCTATACATTTATTTGCTGGAATTATAGGTTGATTTGCAAGAATACTCTGCATTGCATTATATTCCTCGGTTTGTTATCAATGTATGTTTTGCAATATTGGTAGAGATAAAGATAAGAGGTAGGATATATGTGTACATGTGTGTGTATATGTGTGTATATGTGTGGATATTACTGATTAGAGATAGAGAAAATGAGCACTCATTAGTTTCATAGTAGAAAAAAGGGATACATGAGTGACAAATCAAAAGATAAATACCAATTGGGAAAGGTGATATAATATACCTGTAAGTATTGGTAGAAACTTGATCATATATGTAATAGGGCAGGTTGACCATGTTTTGATATCAAAGTAATAATATTCTATGGATTTCTCAGATTTGTACATTTTGTGGACTAGGATACTGCAAAGCGCTATACTTTACAGCTTTGAAGTTTTCCAAATAACATAAATACTTAGACGTTTCAATGATACAGTATTCATTTTGATGTGTATGTGAAATATGCACTTTTATAATATAGGATTCTACACTTTTGTTTATGATTTAGGAATCTACTAAACAATTTAAACATTTAGACGTTTCCATGATGCAGTCTTTGATGTGTGTGTAATAACTGTTATACGTATATTATGTCTCATATACACTGTGCAGTATTCATGAGTAAGATAATATGTGTTTGTATATGAGAACATAATTATAAACCTGAATATATATGCCTTATCCGTGTATGGTAGGCTGGCTATATCGTATGTGGTGCTCTAATTAGTACACTTATGCCATCCAAAGTACTAACCGCCTACAAATATTAGAGTTAGATTGGATAACCCCTTTGGTATTTGAGGACGCGTTTTAACCCTTTGAGGATCTGACGCGTGTTAGCGGTTTATTTTGGCTATCATTAGACGATTGTATACAGCTTAGGAAGGATCTGTGGGAATTAAAAGGGTAAGGACTATCTCGACCCTCTGACTTCCATATACCCTTCCTAATCTGAATAAAATCGTCTATTAATAGCCAGAAAGCTAACAAGAAGTGCGTCAACGATCCTCAGAAGGTTAATAGCAATCTGGCTAACATTAGACGATATAATTCAGCTGTGGACGGATCTCGAGGAATCAAAGGGGTAAATACAATGATCGCAATTAACCCTCTAGCTTCTACCAACTCTTTCTAAACTAAATAAGATCATTTACTAATACTCAGAATAATTTAATACAGTGCGTCATGATTTACTGAAAGTTAATAAAGTTTAAATAATTTCTGATAGTTAACCCCTTGAGTATTGTGGTGCGCGTCGACAGATTATGCTGGTTATTATTAGACGATTTTATTCAATTTAGGAATTAATTTTGGAAGTCAGAGGGTTAACAGAGATAGTGTTTACCCATTTGATTTCCATAGATCCTTTTAAACTGCATAACATCGTCTGCTACTAACCAGAATGAACTGTCAAAGTGCGTCATAATCCTGAAGGGGTTAAAGTACATGGCACGAACTGTATTAATCTAGCACTACTTTTTATTGGTATCGATTACTATATAGACCACAACGTACAAATTGGCGATTTTTCCTATTTTGTGCGATCGAATAAGTACACGATATTGATCAAATGTAACTGCAACAAATAAGTTAGATTAATATATTTACTGTCATAAAGTACCTAAAGTATCGTTCATTTGGAAACTTAATTTACTGATCTAACTACTAATGGATGAATTAGGTGGAAGGGAAACACAGGAAAGAGCTTGAATTCTTTATTCCTCTTACGTTTTGGGCTACACAGAACCCATCTTCGGAGAGACAGAGAGAGTCTCTCTGAAGATGGGTTCTGCATAGGCCGAAACGTAAGAGGAATGAAGAATTCAAGCTCTTTCCTGTGTTTCCCTTCCACCTAATTCATCCACTTGATATAATGGATCAGCCACTAACTACTAATGTTGTGCAATTAGTGGTAGTATTTGTATTGCTATGGCGTACTAATAGGAACAGCACCACGTACACAATTGGCCAGTCTCCCTCCATGTCCTATAAAGATTGATATGTATGTTATGTATATGCTGGTGGGGTCCATCATAAGAACGAGCCATTGCTTACTGTTGTGCTGGTGACGAGACCTACAACAGCGGGTACGCCGCCCCCTCCTCCCCCCCAGGACACAACATCAGAACCCTCCATCACCCCCCCGCAGCCCCCCTCGCCAAGCTTGCCTGTATGTATATCCCTTCACCCCTCACTCACACGGGTACTCTTTTTTTTTTTTTTTTACATTTCACCTCACCATTTTTGACAATTTCACCTCACATTTTTTCACAGTTCACCTCACAATATTTTGTACAATTCGCCTCAAACTATTTTTTACAATCAATCTCACTGCATTTTTTTCAATTAACCTCACACTATTCGTTATATAATAATTGACCTCGCAGCATTGTTTTTCACAATTCACTTCGCTATTTATTTTGACAATGCACCTCACACTACTGTGTGTTTTACAATTTACCTCG
Source organism: Paralithodes platypus (assembly GCA_032716605.1). Taxonomy (NCBI): domain Eukaryota; kingdom Metazoa; phylum Arthropoda; class Malacostraca; order Decapoda; family Lithodidae; genus Paralithodes; species Paralithodes platypus. The sequence continues at coordinate 21,334,583 of CM064528.1, forward strand.
CACTCTTTGTTTTACAATTCACCTCACACTATTGCATGTTTTAAAATTCACATCACACTACTCTAGGTTTTAAAATTCATTCCACACTACTCTAGGTTTTACAATACACATCACACTACTCTAGGTTTTACAATACACATCACACTATTCTAGGTTTTACAATTCACCTCACACTACTCTAGGTTTTACAATACACATCACACTACTCTAGGTTTTACAATACACATCACACTATTCTAGGTTTTACAATTCACCTCACACTACTCTAGGTTTTACAATTCACCTCACACTATTATTTTACAATAATATTCACCTCACACTACTTTAGGTTTTACAATTCACCTCATATATATTATGTTTTAGCAATGCACCTCACACTATTTATATACAATTTACTTCGCATTATTTTGCTTACAAATACCGTTTTAATAGTAGGCCTATGATTGTAATTTTGTGTTTACAGTTCTATTCTCAGTAGTTCGTGTCAGCTAACCTATTCCTCGCGTCGCATTAATTAATCTCCTCTTTATACACCACTCACTCATCACTTTACACTAACTCATTTATACACCACTCACTCATCACTTTACACTTGTTTCTATACATCGTTTCTATCCATCTGACATTATTTTTTGTAACCAGACCTATGAGAGTTCCGTATGGAGCTCAGTGGTCTGGTTAATCTGCTCTACAGAACTAACTAACTCTTCATTTCACAGTTATTCGTTGTTGCAACTCTACTCGCAGTACTGTATATAACTAGAAATTTCACGGGAAATCATATATAGCCATTTTACACTATACTCCAATTCACTCTCAATTCAGGTACTATTTACTTATATATATATATATATATTTTTTTTTTTTTTTTTTTTTTTTTTTTTTTTTTACCTCTTCATCACTCATCTTTTATAGGTCACTTCACAAGAATGTATGTCTATAACCCTTCCATATAGCTCATTTCAAGTTATGGCATTACTTTATAGCCAAAGTTACTCTCTTGGCTTGTACCCTTCACTTCACACAAACATATTTTTTCCCGCTCACGTCACATTAAGGAGACATTATTAGATTGTTGTAGATACTGTATATTTGTTTCAGTTTGCTCCCTAGACCTCTATCAAGCTTATAAAAAATAATTCCCAAGATCCTCCTTCAAGATAAAATTGTAAATTTTTCGGTAGAAAAATGTTCCGCTCCTATAGCTATCGGTAGCCAGTAAAAAATCGAAACCTAAATGGCACGAAAGGTCTTTATATTGACAAAGAAATAGGGCGAAAGGTCTTGAAATCGCCAAACTAATGGAACGAACGTCTTAAAACCTCAAAGCTAATGGGACTAACCATGAGGGACAAAAAGTAACTACCTGCCCCTTAAGCTGATTTATGTTGTGTTCATTACACAGTTTATTTGACTTCACATTCACAGAAACTTATTTCATGCTACACCCCTTTATTCTGTGCTCGTGTTCTTCGCTCACCATAATCACCATCGATAATTTAATTGGCATCTATTACTTCAATTACTGAATGAAAATGCCTGCGATTGTTGGATTTAAAAAGGAAGTATTTCATTTACTTGAGAAGTCAATAACTTATGGCATCAATTTAATTTAAGTTTCATCACTCCACGTGTCACTGTTTTATCATATATTCTGATGCCTTAATATGGAGTTCACCTTCCGCTTGTGGAGTTTATTCAGCCTATAACCTAACTAAGCTAACCTATCCTAAGTCATCTGGAACTCCAAGCCTCAATAATTTATCAGTTTATAAAAACTATTAACTCCTTCTGTGCTGTGTCGGTGCATTCTATGTAATCTGGCTATCATTAGAACATTGTCATCAGCTTTGAGAAGACCTCTAAGCATCGAATCGAATGGTTATGAGGCGGTTTATCATAGTACTTTGGCTATTATTTGACTATGCTATTCAGTTTAGGAAGGTGATTTGAAAGACAAAGGCATAATTGAGTTAGTTTTCCCCTTTCATTCCTAAAGATCTTCTCTAAACTAAATAAAATCGTCTGCAGATAACCAGAATCCATTGAAGAAATGCATCATCGAAACAGAAGAAGGGAGTTAATGACAAATTATCCAGTATTTGCATCACCTCGACATTTCTCTCCTCTCTCTTCATTGCTTGTCTAATACTATAACTACCCTCATTTTATTGTTTGCCTTGTTTCACCACACACCTAATGTTTTATTACACTTTTATAATAGGAATGTACAGTCACTAATAAAAAAGTGGACCTCTTGTTTTTCTAATGCAAGTATAACATAGATTGATTTACATTAATGTATTTATGTTTGCCCTACATTTATGCATATGATATATTATTTAGTGTAAAATATATTACATCCTTAGATAAATTTCCATAGATATATTTTGATAACACAAAATAAGAACTTTGAGGTCCATGTAATTTATAAGTGAATACCACACACACACAGACACGCTTATATACTTTTTACTACACACCAAACTGAGATGATCCGCTAACACCACACTAAACAGAACTTACCTTTGATGTCATACTTACCATGATATAATATACTTGGAACACCATCATCCTCACCCATTTGCTTTCCTGCCTACATTGATCATTTGCACACCTCCCCTTTGCAATAACAGAGTGCATTACAAGCTGCTTATTGATCAACCTATTAAAAATACAGGGTTGCTGTTCTATATTATTGGACTGAGGTACCAATTGTATAGGCCTAAAGAATGTAGTGCTCAAATCAAAATACTTAGTCTAAACATCTGCGTTAAACCTTTGATTATTAAATGTTTTTCATGAAAATAATAAGATACGGTGCGAAGGAATGATATATATATATATATATATATATATATATATATATATATATATATATATATATATATATACAGTACTGTATATAAATGTATAATTTTATATTATGCACAAGCCTTCACGAAATTATTGCCAATAGCTGCGAAATTATTAAAGTTTAACAGATTTGTAGGTAAGCTGTGGGAAATTATAAATGTCCTTGCTTTGCTTGCAGAGATGAGTACTTCAAAGTATATAAGGCCAATCACCGCACAGTGTTACTTTGTTTGACGCTAACTCTAGTTTTCATGTCCAGTATTTCTTTTAAAGTTGATAATTACCGATCTTCGTTTAGCGTTTATAATCATGGAGTTCATAGGTCCTATTTAATTCCCTGCATAACATTTGTATAAAGGACAATCAATTTGCTATTACGAGGAGAATTGTGCATACTTTGGACTATATACTTTACTGTCCAGTGGTGTACAGAATTTTCTTATGGTCAAACGAAATATGATAAAGCATGATATTATTACACAATGGATGGTAACACAGAAATTTTTAATTAAAGTTTGTGGACGTATTTTGTTGTTCTCTATTCAAATATAACCATTTGAGTTGATTGTTTTATGTATGTTGCCACAATTAAATCTAATGATTTTGATTTAATTGCCAAGTGAGGCAACCAGAATAAGGCTGTCTGAAAAGCTACCTTGTGAAAATGATGATGCGTTTTAACCACCATGAACTCCCTGCTCAAGAGTGGGGTTATGGTGGGTGCCCTGATATTTCAGGGACTACAGTAAGTGGACAGTTACCAAAGATTGCTAGATCGCGCTGTCCACCACAGGACTGTCGGTTGAAAATAACACACTGGCTGGCCCGAGTCTCGAACCCTCAAACTCAAACTCAACCAACCATGCTACGGCCTGTTACATGAAACTTAACCCTTTCTCTGCGGGGTGTTTTGAGCTATTTAGGGCATATTCAGGCACTCCTGAATGATAAATCAAGCATCTGCATTAAGTGAACTGTATTCTGCCGAAAACTAGGCGAAAATAGCTTCAAAATGAGACCAGAACGGGCCTCGTATGTGGCCTGGTTCACCCGCAGCGGTGCCAGTGAAACGCGGGAAACCCGCTATTTGTTAGCACTCGCTCGCTTGGCTACACTGTTGTGAGAGGCAGAGAGAGACCCGCGCGAGACACAGTCTACCTCAGTGAGCCGCTCGCTGCTCTGAGAGTAGGAGGTGGGCCCCTCACGCTCCCGCCCACTGACACTCGATTTTTACGTTTTTTACAGGCTTTTAACCCTTAACTGGCGGCGCCCGGCTATTGTCGAGTGAAAGAAAAGGTGCCCATATGCGGGTCACGGCTATTGTCGAGTGCAATTTTGAGCACGTAATGTGCTCTGAGAGAGAGCGGAGCGGTGGGAGGAGCATACATTACCTCCTGACCGCTCGCCACGGCCGCCGTGGACCTACTGAGATTTACTGCACCCTCCTCCACCCTCTCTCACGCGTTTCACACGTAATAATGTAAGAAAATTACCGTATTTTAGCGATTTTGCCCTTCGGTTGCACGATCGTTGCAAGACAACCAGTGATCGTAGAAGGATGGTTCGGGTGTCATTGGAAAGCTCAATTTATGGCCTTTCAGGGATATATACTTGTATTACACTCTGGGTCTTGTTTATGCATGAAAAAGAGCACGGAAACAACCCCATTCATGGTAAAAAAAAACGCTGGGCGGTACATAGAAATTACCGCCTAGGCCGCTCTTAAGGTGTTAAAGCCTGGAAATTGCTGCAAATTGCCAGGACGTTCCAGAACGTCACCCGCAGCGAAAGGGTTAAACCAGACCCTATGTGGATCACTCATTCTTTAAAATTATGTACTGTATGTATGTATGCATGCATTTACCTCTACTGACAAATGTTCGCGAGCTCTTGCAAATTTTCTTTATGCAAATATATTCATTTAGATTTATGTTCAGATAAAATCAGCTATATGCGAATAATAAATAATATTCATAAATATATAGCTAATTTGATCTGAATATCATTCTAATTGGATATATTTACACATAGACTACAGTAGATCTGGACTGGACACGAAAATGGAACTTTGCAGTAAGGGACCCAAAATTGGAGAACGAACCCCCAAGTTCGAACCTCGAAAGCGCGAAATATCACATTGTTTGCGGTTTTGAGGTTCAAACTTGGGGGTTCGTTCTCCGATTTTGGGTCCCTTACTGCAAAGTTCCATTTTTGTGTCCAGTCCAGATCTACTGTAGTCTATGATTTACATAAACAACTTCGCAAAAGCTCATGAACATTTGTCAGTAGCTGTACAATCGTGAGCATATAATATTATATGGTTACATCAATTTGAGTCTTTGAACCTTTAAAGGCAAGTTTTGAAGCAGCTGAGTCTTAATAAAGTATTGAATTGTTTCGGTCGTGATCGATATTGATTCAAATGGGTACGTCACCATTTATGCTCTTGACTGTACTGTACATCAATTTCCAGAGATATATTTGCCTAATGGCTAAAATGAGGTGGTTCACAAGTTTTCAATAGCGCCTGTACTGTCCTGAATGAACCCTTCTGGCAACCCCTTAATGTTTTCCTAGGGTGGGCTCATTTCTGGTGCCTGGCCTCCATCAACTTCATTATTCCTTCTAATGGCCCGTCTTCAGTCCTGTGATGAGCTTCATTTAGGTTGGGATGGAAGGGTGCACAGTGTCCATGGTGGAGATTAATACAGGCTGTTTATGTAAAGATTTTTGCAAGTACTGGGTACCTTTGAAAATTGATTACCCCCCAGTTAAATACTGTACATACATACTGTACATACAATGGGTCAACGTCCTTTTCAATTACATTGTAATGGCTCAGACAGGGTTGCCTTTCAATATTTGGAGTGTATAAAGGCCTGCCATAACATCTGCACTAGAGATTTTATACTTACTATAGGATCTCTAATCTGCACCACACCAACCTCAATACAGTATTATAACAAACCTTTATTGTATTGTATACAGTAGGATGCCAGTCAGTCCGGACTGTGGCCTTGTACGACAAAATTTGTAATGCCTTGTAAGATACTTAAGGAATATTATTTTTTCTCCTCCAATAATCGTGAAGGTTCCCTTACTCCCAGAACTTTGTAATTATTGTTCTTTAAAAAAGCCCACTACGTATATAATAGTAATTGTATTAACTAATTCACTGAATTACAATGAGCCTTTACATTTTATTTAATATCTGCGTTTTCTTAAAGAAATATTTATATTGCAGTTCTTTAAAATACGAATAATATGAATAATCGACTAACATAATTTTGCTGAACACTAAGCAAAAGTTTGTCCCAAGATCTGGCGAGGAAGTAAAGTAATATATATATATACCGATTTATGTATGTGCAATAGGTAATACATTATGTTGATTTACTGTATATGAAATTACATACATAGAACAATCAATTTCCATCATGAAAATCATTAGATGCCTATGAATAATTATAAGGAACTCAATATCCATTAGATTTTGTGGGCATTAGTTTAATTATATCAGTACCAAATTATGTGCATATATTTTAGAACTTTTAAGTATTGTATCCAATATACAGTATATATTTGGCCTATACATTTGTTCGTACCGTAATTGATGTCAGTCATAATATAGATAGCAACTCTGTAATGTTTGTAAGTAATGAAAATAGTGGAACATTAATTTAATTTGAAATGTGAATATACAGTAATGTTTATTTTACAAATTTACAAATTATTCTATTTCCCCATTGTGAAAAGCAAAAATATTGTGGTATACCTGTGTGTCTGTGTGTGTTAACCTTATAATGTGTGTGATCTTTGATTAATATTACCAGGTGTTTGGAAATCGATTAGGATAGCAATATTTGTTTTCTTAACTGAATACTATATCCAATAATGCTACATTATATTGATAATCACTTATGCAAATAATTACTAATATTTGTTGTAGGGAACACAAGGGAAAGTATCAGAAAGAACACCTATACAAGTTTATAATTATAGATTTTGTCAAAGCGGCCACAACCTAAATGGCCACAGACCAGAACGGCCACTGTGTCTTAACCTAACCTATCCTAATCAAACCTAACCTATCTTAGTTAGACCTAACCTTTCGTAGTCCGACCTAACCTATCTTAGTCAGACCTAACCTACCTTAACCAAGCCTAACCTAACCTAGACAACTATTTAGTCTGGCCATTTTGATCTGTTACTGTTGAAAATTGTGGCCATTTTGACCCGTTTCCGATTAAGCGACTATGAAAGACGTTTTTGCTATCACAATGCAGTTGGATACGTTGCTGCTGTGAGTGTATCGTCATTTGAACATAAACTAATTACATAACATTGAAGTTAGTGTTCATTATATATTTATTTCTGCATTTGAGCAATTTATGAAATGCTCCAGCATCTCGATAATAATTTACTTAAAGTTAGACCTAGTATCAAAAAGACCTACTGTCATTAAGGAATGATTCCTTATTTCATCAAAGCCTCTTTATATTCTCAAGTAGCATTATTATTTAATGCCCGTCATAACTAAACCAAAGTGCAGTTAACTAAGGTAGTAATGGCATAGATGTTATTTACATATTTTTAGTTTGTACTGTCTTTTGAAGAATATTAAAGTACTGCAGGAACTTCATTCCTCACAATCAAATATATAGACCCTTTACTAGATACCATTTAATGATTAACATCTACTTGGTGCTGTAATATGCTTAATTCAGCCAGCCTTGTTTTTTGGCGATCTGCTCATGGTAGCAAGTCTTAAAAGCATAGAGAAGGCGTTCACTTTCCGTTTCTCAGACTCAAGCAAGCATTTAATAGGACAACGCAATAAATAATATAATATGACAAAAACTATCACTCATTAACAACATATCTTTCCAACCAAAACTCTTGCCTAGTTTCTTAATATGGCTAGCAAATTTGGGGAATGGGAAGGGGATCCCTTCTCCTTGTTTGGGGCGATGGTCATTATATTCCTTCTTATTAACTTGGTAGCATATCCTTGCCTCGTAAAAGGGATTAGTTGAACTTGAGGCTAAACAGTGGAATATATGCATTATGCCCCAAAAGATTAAAATAATTGAAATGAATTAGTAGCAATTGTTAGATGAATGGAAGAAGCTACCAGGTTGTTTTGAACTGAGTATAGTGATGCGTAACAGGCGAATAACCTAATGCTGACACCCCCCACAGAGTCCCCCCGCCTTAAACGACGAGACTGACACTTCGTCGTTATACCACAGCAAGTTGTCCTTAGTGCCGCCCCCTCCCTCACCCCAGGCAGGTGTACATGACCGAGTTCCCTTCACCACTATCATCATTATCATTAACCATGATCACTATTGTCATCACCATTATCACCTTCGTCATTATACCACCGCAAGTAGTCCTTAGTGACGGAGACAGGAGTCTCCGGAGCCTCCATACGAATTGTCCCTCGATGCCTAAAAGAAACTTTGGCAGCTCTATTCGGTGGCCTGAATAGACCGGCCTCACAATATAAAGTAGCACTCGCATATAATTCAGTGGTCCTGAAGGCTAGAGCTCAGTTTTCACTGAGACACAAGCGTGAACGGTTGGCATTCTTTGGAAAAAAAACTTAGCAACTATTAGTTTATGATCATTAATATATACTAAATCTATACATGGGGCTGTACATCCAGTCAAATATTATTTGTCACAGTGATCACTGGTACAGGAGGCATGAGAAAGTTTTATCAGAAATCATCATGTGATGTGTCATACTGTATCACGCCGTAAAGGTAACAAAAACTTTTGAGTAGGTCACCTTTATACAGCTTATATGGAGGGTGAGTAGCATACTTGCCTTGCATGCGAGAGGATGTGAGTTCGAGCCCAGCTGGTTGAATGTCTTTGACACTCATCCCCATGGTCTCTCAACGTCTCTCTGAAATAGCTGATACCAGAGGTGTAACAGAACAGAGTCACATATACAATGTGAATGCTAGCACCTGACAAGCATGATGGAGATGATTACTATGAATTATTCTTCAATAATACACAAATCAACCTTTCATCTTCTCTTAATATTCTTGGTGTATCTTTTTCATCCAACCTTTCTTGGAAAGATCATGATACCACTTGCTAAAATAGCTTCCCAAAGTTAGATGTGCTAAACCATTTCCATGGATTCTTCACCCCTGCACAGCTTCTTGTTCAGGGCGCCCATGTATCAAGTATTCTTCGCATGTGTGTGGAGGTTCTACCCATACCGCACTTCTCAAAAGAGTGGAATCAAAAGCATTTCGCCTCATCAACTCACTTCCTCTTACTAATTCTTTACAATCTCTTTCTACATGCCACAATGTTGCATCTCTTTCACTTTTCTATCGCTATTACAACGATCAGTATTCTTCAGAGGTCTCTCAGTACATACCCTCTCCCTTGCGGCGAGTGTGAGGCACCCGCCTTTCAACACGGTCCCATTCATATTCCGTTCAGCTTTCCAACCCAAGAATTAGCCAATTTTCTCAGTCTTTCTTCTGCTCAAAAAGTAAATTCTGGAACTCTCGCCCTCAATCAATTTGTCCTTCATCTTATGACTTGCACTGCTTTAAACTGTGTGTGTTCAAGCATTTTGAACCCAACATTCCTTAAATTTGGCTCTGTCACTCTTTTGGCTTTGGGGGAGACACTCGTTACAGGCAGCCTGTATTTTGTCTCCTTCATACCCATAGAACATATAAATACATGTTACAAACTATACTGACAACCACAGCCCCTCCAACATACATAATGGACTTCTCATCCTACACTGGTACACACAACAACCACAATCACAGCCCCTCCAACATACATAATGCACTTCTCATCCTACACTGGTACACACAACAACAACAACCACAGCCCCTCCAACATACATAATGCACTTATCATCCTACACTGGTACACACAACAACAACAACCACAGCCCCTCCAACATACATAATGCACTTCTCATCCTACACTGGTACACACAACAACAACAACCACAGCCCCTCCAACATACATAATGCACTTCTCATCCTACACTGGTACACACAACATTACAGTTACCGGTACATACATAATGCACTTCTCATCCTACACTGGTACACACAACAAGCGATTTAAGGGGAGGCAGACCGTTTGTTTGGTCTGTTAATTCATTTATTCATATATTTTTTTAGTTTCCTCCCTAGACCTCCATCAAGCTTAAAACAAAAAACCCTAGACCCCCCTTCAAGATAAATTTGTACATTTTTCGATAGAAACATGTCCCGGCCGAAGGCCGGTTTCTCTTAAAATTTCAGGCTCGCTTCGCTCGCCAGGAAAAAATCGATAACTAAATGGCACGACAGGTCATAAAATTAACAAAGAAATGGGGCGAAAGGTGTTAAAATCGCCAAACTAATGTGCCGAACGTCTTATAATCTCAAAGCTAGTGGGGCTAAACATTAGAGAGAAGGGGGTCCAGAAAAACGGTCTGCCTCCCCTTAATGCTGGAGTCACAGGCAAAATAAGCCTCTTCCAGAGATCTTTTGTGAGAATTGTGGGAGACTAAGTCTCAATTTCGAATATATATAACAGAATATTTTTTTCTGAATATAACATACTGCGAGCGACTTGAAAGGACAAGCAAATTTACTTTATATTATTATATCCTACTCACAGAGTTTCAGGAGTGTCCCAACCATATTAATTGGTTACTATATCCTCTACGAGTCTACTCACAGAGTTTCAGGAGTGTCCCAACCATATGAATTGGTTACTATATCCTCTACGAGTCTACTCCATGAACTAAAGCAGGAAGGGCATTAAATTTCATTTTGCGGAAGCATTTTGTGAGTGGTTGTAGATTGCGGTCTACTGTTACAACCAATATTTCGTTGAGCCGTACCCAAAGAATTATAACATAATATTATAAAATAAACATATTTAGTTAGAATATGACTGTTTGTGTGATCACAGTACTAATTCTCACACTATATTAAGATTAAGTCCTGTCAAATACACCTACACATTTAGTTTAGTGGAGGTGAACGGTGCACTAACTATTGACCGCAACTGTACCATCCACATAGTATATTATATACTCGTTACTAGCCCCTGACAGAGGTTCGGCCGGACCAGTAGTCTGAACACGCTCAGAGTGTTGTGAACTTGATGCCGGCCTCACAGGAAAAATCTATCGGTGATAAATCCAGCAGCAAGTGTTAAGGCCACCTGAATGGACCAAGCATTTTGCTTGAACTCTCCTTACGCACATTCAAGTTTTCATGAACAGATCGGTTTATTCAGGCCACTGGACTATGCCTGTGCGTGTATGGGTTTTTTTCCCTCGTCCACAACCTTCACGATCTTCATCCACATCACCACCACCACACCAGCACCACCACCACCATCACCACCACCACCACCACCACCACCACCATAACCCCCCCTTGTCCACCACCACCATCATTGGCTTCACCAACATCACCACCATTACCTTTGCCCCTCACCACCACCACCACCCTTATCCCTCACCATCACCACCACTGTCCACCACCCTCGTTAATCATGACTTACTTAAAAATATAGAAGTAGACAGTTGCAACATACACAGTAGAATACTGATTGACACTGTTTCTTAGCTATTAATTATTCAGGTAGCTGATATAGAGTGGTGCGATGTGTGATGCAACGTATTGTTCCTTGAACTAATACTGTATACCATGTCAGCCAACGTGACAATCGAGTTACTTCCCAGGACAATACCCTGGTGGCAGATTGTGAGGGTGGTGTAATTCAACATTCGAGTTTGCTATTGCGGTTCATAGTACATATATTCACCTAGATAACTTTACATATAACTAACTATAATGTCACTACTATCCACAACTTCACTCCTTTTGCCCAAACAACATATATTATTCGGCATGGTATTACTTTATAATGATGCCTTGATGTAAAAGTTAATACAATTAGTATAGTATAATAGCAGCGAAACTTAAAGTTAATACAATTAGTATAGTATAATAGCAGCGAAACTTAAAGTTAATACAATTAGTATAGTATAATAGCAGCGAAACTTAAAGTTAATACAATTAGTATAGTATAATAGCAGCGAAACTTAAAGTTAATACAATTAGTATAGTATAATAGCAGCGAAACTTGAGCAAAAGGACTCATTTACAGTTACATCCTACTCGTTTTGGAATTTGGTCAACACTTGTCATGGACACTGGATGGTAAATGTATTTGTCTATTTGAAGGACTTACATACTGATTATTAGGTTATCAACAAGTTTTTCTGGTGCTAATCACAAATTGATGACCTATCTGACTAATACCTTAATGTTGGTACAACAGCATTATACTGGCTCTGAGGCACAGGCAAAGTGTGGTGTAGGAATTTCTGTGGATTAATATCCAAGTACCTAAGATAGTACAAGGGAGATTCCGTCACATGGCACACGTCCACTGTATTAGTATTCCAATAAATTTATTGCTGCTTCACTCAGATTTGCACTACCCTTGATTGCCTAAATTTATCATGGCTTTATATCCATGTTTGCATTTGTTTACTATTTACCTATTGTTTACTCCTATTAATGCTGCCTGTACATTTTGAGAAACATGCATTCAATCACTGCCAACACAAATCATATAGAAGTCGATTCCAGGTCATTTAGTGAGGAAAATATTAACATTAATAATTTGGGACATTTTGTCTGAACCATGTGATTTACATGAAGAAATTAGGAACAATGGATTGTCAAGATAATTCATAATCATTATGAGGGCCCACCAAATTAATTACTGATTTAACATCAACAGTATTTTTTCTCTATTTATTCTGGGTATCACTAGACAAAACTTTTCGGTTTTGGACAGATTTGTGGGTGTCAAAGGGGTCAATAGAGATATTTTGTATTTTTGTAATTTGAGATATTCTCCTTAAGCTATATAGTATTGCTTAGTATTTGCCAGAATTACACCATCATATTGAGGAGGTTAACCTGGTGAATTGGATGTCATTGATGAGCCCTTGCATATCACATGCTTCACACAAAATGTCTGCTAGTAGGAAGGTCCCTATAGTAGAAATACCTGCACCTCACCCAATCAATCACAACTACACTGTCAAATTCGTAGGTCCAGAATAGAACATGCAGATTGTAACAACATTGGATTGCATACTAATGCATAATAGTTGCTTCTTTGTCTAGCATTTCGAACAAACTGTTCAGTTTTTTTGAAAAACTTGGTTGATATTATATATTTGCTCTTTACTGAATGCCAGATTAGTGAAGTTTTTTTCAAATCAATTCAAATGAATAATCTTCCAATGTTTTACCAGCCTTACTAATGACATACCAGTATTGATACTCTATGTGTTCTTTCATGGACACACAAATTTGACAGCGTACATATATTTTTGGATTCTGCGACTTGTGCTTTACCCCTCCCCCCGCAGGAAGACAGTGACACATCGTCGATATACCACAGCAAGTGTTCCTTAGTGCCGCCCCCTCCCTCGCCTCAGGCAGGTGTTCCGACCCCATCTTCTCTCCACCTAAACTAACATGCAATGCTCCCTCCTATTCCAGGCTGCCAAACTACAGACTTTTCAAAACTAATTGTAATTTTTGTCTGGAAATCTATAGATTATTCATTACTATTCTTAAAACCAGAGGTTTCCATTTTGTAATTATTATAATTAAATATACAGTGTTAGAGTTTCCTCTGCAGTTTTCATATTTCTTTGGATATTGTAAAATAGGTAACACAATGCAATTTCATGTACACTATTCTTGCATTCCTTCTTATATGGATTCCAATGTCATAAAGAAATAGTCCTGGTTTGGCACCCTGCCCTTTTCTCTAAAAGTATGGCGTTTCTCTCTAGGCCACATATAATGCTGATGCCCGATCACACACATGCACACTCTCATTAGTTTATACACTAAGCAAACATCATCTCTTCTAGCTAAAGTCTTTAAAGCAATATATAAATTTCCACTCGACAGAAACAAAGTAGATTGTACTGAGATCAAGTTACTTAAATTTGTTTTGTTTATATTATGCTTACCCTAGCTTAAAATTACAAAATGCGTAATGCATGGAGGATAAAGGGGAATGTCCAACTGTTTTGCTAAAATCAAAGCATATAATATGTGTTTATGCGATGATAACTCAATCTTATAACCATGCAGGTAATTGTTTGTCTCTTTGACACCTTGTCATCTATCTATCTATCTGTGTGTATATATATATATATATACACACACGCGCATAATTATACGCACGTCAGGTCATTTCATTACTACCAAAGAACGCATAGGGATTGTTATAAGTTTTGCAACACTTTAGCTTTTTTTTAAAGCGACCAGTTTCTACACTAACCTATAATGGAAGATATGGCGTTTCTTTAGTGTGCAGAACTTAAAACATGCCTGTGCAACAGTGACTTTATCTGATGTAAATAAACAAATAATATTTTCACTTACCTATTTCTCAGATCTTATTGTACTTTAAATGATTTTACTTCCAGTCATTCTTCTTGTACTGTGGTCTAGTTAAACTAGTTTATTACTACTACTATTACTTCTACTACTACTACTACTACTACTACAACAACAACAACTACTGTGCCCTGTTGAACTATGATGCTGGTCGTTAATGTTGGAAGAATATTTTTCAATGTGATTTGGTCTCTTCTCACTCACATCTCTACTCCTCTCTTCCTTGCTCCTTCTTCTTTCCCCTCTTGCTATCTTCATCTCTTGCTGGGGATGTGACCACTTTTGACTTGTTAGCTTAGTTTCGATGTGTTAAAGTACTTTTGACATGATTACTATCTTTTATCCACGTTCATATTATCATTCTTTATTCCACTATAACAGCTCCCAATAACTGTTACGAGATCCCCTTCAGGCATCTGATATTGTCGTTATAGGTGCTCTTGCTTTAATAGTATATATATATATGTGATTTAGCAAGGAATGTATTTACTGTAAATTAAATAGGCCAATTCCACTATTGTATGTTTGACTATAGATCATTATTTAAGTCTTTCAAATACCTGCACCTTCAAACAAAGCTACTGTAAGCTTCATGTATTGTATAATTATTTGTTCTTCAGTATATGTCCTCATATTAACATCGCTTTCTCGAGCTGTCTTCGTTAGTACACCGCCCTAAATACAAATTCCCCTTTTAACTTTAAGGTATTGTTACTTCACCACACTGATAGAACAAAAGAGGGCGAGTGTATCGTATAATTGTAGTAGACTTTGTTTTCGTAGGTTTATCACGTATTATATTCCCTGAATATTCTACCCTATAACATAACCGTTTAGGTTTTTTAGCCTTTTACCTTCCCTAATAGTCTTGAGAACATAGTTTCTCAAGACCCTTTTATTAATCAAACTATTTTTAAGATAAAGTTTTTTAGTCCTTTTATACCAAAACAATCAATCACCCTATTTGGAGGCAATACATCCAAGCCCTAAGTCCTCCTAGGAAGCAATTGTGCCCAGAATGCTGTGTGGAAGAAACAAACAAAAAAGTGGCAGAAATGCCGTCCGGGTTAAATACAGCATGTTCAGGGTCTGTGACGTCAATGGCAATGGTATGAATATTTTAGAGAAGAAAGAAGGGTTGTGATATGGTCATAGAGAAGGAAATGATGGATGTGTGTGGTATAAATGGGGCGTATTTTATAGGTTTAGGAGTTTGGAGTAGTTGTGAAGACCATGATATATGGAGTTATTAAGAGTGTATGTCTGGTCTGGGTTTAAAGGAAGAGTACAAACTTAAAAGACGGTGTAGCTTTGATTCTGTCAGATAAGTTAAGAACATTGTGTGGTGTAAATGTAAGATTGGAATTGATAGCTACACTTGCATGTCTGCATATGCACCTGAAATCCAGGAAACTGGGAAGGTTGTGAAAGAATAGAATGTTCTGGAGTAAATTAATATATGAATTAAAAAAAAGTATTGTGTAACTGTAATTTTCTTGGGTGACTTAAATAGCAGATTTGGATACTAGGAGATAGACGGCTAGTAGATAAATGAGGTAGAAGTATATAGGGCGACTTCTTTTAGAAGTAAGTACAGAGGGAGAGAAATTTTCATAGCAAATACATTTTTGAGTATTGTCACATTCATGGGTATACATGGCATGTAACTGTAAGTGAACAGGAACAGTAATCACTGATTGACTGCAATGATAAACACTGAGCTAATTAGTCAAATATATATTCAAAAGTTGTGAGGAGCATACTAATGGGTTCAGAATATTATATAACAAAAGTAAGGATCAGGAATAAGTGGAAGTATGAGAGTAGTAAAGATGTGAAAGATAAGAATGGGTGAGTGATAGTCGAGAAGCAAGAGAGTCGAAAGATGGAGGGAGTACTTCAACGAATTGCTAAATGTAAGATATGAAGAACCAGCAAACATCGTTGGATGGGTTATGGGAGAGAGAAGAAGAAGTACTGGAGGAGGAGGTGGGGATCAGGTCAGAAGTGTGTGAAGCCATGAAAAGAGTGAAGATGGGGAAAGCATCAGGAATAGATGGAGTGTGTGGGGAAATGCTGAGGTATGGTGGTGAGATAGTGACCAAATCGGTAAGGAAAATGTGTAAACTAGCATGGGAGAAGGGGAGTGCACCTGATGACTGGAAGACAGGCATAATAGTCCCCCTGTATAAGGGTAAAGGGGAAAGAGGAGTGTGTGGTAACCACCGAGGAATATGTCTTCTAAGCGTAGTAGGGAAGGTGTACAGCAGGGTAGTGATTGAGTGAGTCAGTGCGAGAACGGAGAAATAGATAGGTGATGATCAGGGCGGGTTTAGGAAGGGAAGTGGATGTGTTGATCAGATTTTTGCCCTGAAATGTGTTGTGGAGAAATATCTGGAGAAGGAACATAAGTTGTATGCTGCCTTCATGGACTTGGAGAAGGCCTATGACAGAGTTGATAGAGAAGGTTTGTATAAACAGCAAGTTGCTGAAATCAGTGAAGAGCATTTATGAGGGAGCAAAGGCGTCCATACTTGTGGAGAATGAGCAGAGCGAGTTCTTTGATCTGAATGTTGGTCATGAAAGAAATACAAATGGGTTGGAGAACTGAACTGAATAGGAGTGGGACTGTGATGAATGGCGAGAGCCTCACTGAGAGAGCTCTGAAGAACACTGATTATTGTAATAGCGCCCTCCTCTCTCTTACTTATGCCTAATATCCTAATCTCTTCTAAAGATGTACTTTCTACCCTCTCTGGGCTTAACACTAATAAGGCGTACGGTCCGGACGGTGTTCCTCCTGTTGTTCTCAAAAACTGTGCTTCCGTGCTGACTCCCTGCCTAGGCAAACTCTTTCGTCTCTGTCTATCCTCTAACGTCTTCCCTTCATGCTGGAAGTTTGCTCACATTCAACCTGTCCCAAAGAAGGGTGACCGCTCTCAACCCTCCAACTATCGTCCAATTGCTCTTATCTCTTGTCTTTCTAAAGTTTTTGAAACTATTCTTGCTTCCAAATTTCTTAAGCATTTCTCTTCTCATAATCTGCTCTCAGATCGCCAGTATGGCTTCCTTAAGGGTCGCTCTACTGGTGATATTCTTTCATATCTTACTAACGCTTGGTCATCCTCCTTTCGGGACTTCGGTGAGACTTTTTCTATTGCACTAGACATATCGAAAGCCTTCGATAGAGTCTGGCATAAATCTTTAATTTCTAAACTACCCTCCTTCGGTTTCTATCCCTCCATCTGTGCCTTTGTCTCTAATTTCCTTTCTGGCCGTTCCATAGCTGCGGTTGTGGACGGCCATTGTTCACTTCCTCACCCTATAAACCCCGGTGTTCCTCAGGGCTCTGTCCTATCTCCTATTCTCTTTCTAATTTTTATAAATGATCTCCTTAACTGTACCTTAATTCCCATCCATTCATACGCAGACGACTCAACCTTACACTACTCCATTAGTTTTTCAGAACGCCCCAGCCAGCAATCCCTCAACGACAAACGTAATGAAGCCATAGAACTCTTAAATTCTGATCTAAATACTATTTCCAATTGGGGCAGAGAAAACCTTGTTAACTTTAATGCTTCCAAAACCCAATTTCTCCATCTATCTACCCGTCAGGATCTCCCAGCGGACTATCCCTTATTCTTCAACAATACAAAAATCAACCCTTCATCTTCTCTCAATATTCTTGGTGTCTCTTTTTCTTCTGCTCTCATTTGGAAGGACCATATTACCAGTCTTGCTAAGGCAGCCTCCCAGAAGCTGGGTGTGCTCAACCGCCTTAGGGGGTTCTTTTCCCCTGCACAGCTTCTTGCTCTGTACAGGGGCATAGTGCGCCCTTGTATTGAGTATTGTTCACATGTGTGGGGAGGTTCCTCTCACACCGCTCTCCTAGACAAAGTTGAAAGGAAGGCCTTTCGTATCATTAACTCCCGTCCACTCACCAACTCTCTGCAATCTCTCTCTCTCCGCCGCAATGTTGCATCTCTCTCGCTATTCTATCGCTACTATAATAATCAGTGTTCCTCAGAGCTATCCCAGTGCATACCACCTCCTTTACGTAGGGCACGTGGTACCCGTCTTGCAACTCAATCCCACCCCTACTCTGTGCAACTCTCCAACCCAAGAGTGAAACGTTACTCTCAAACTTTCTTCTACTCAACATCTGAGCTCTGGAACTCTCTCCCAGAATCAGTCTTTCCCTCTTCCTATGACTTAAATTGCTTCAAACTCCGTGTGTCCAGGCATTTTGGCTCGAACGTCCCTTGATTTTGGCCCTGTCACTCTTTCAACTATGGGGGAGGCACTCGCTATAGGCAGTTATGCCTTTTGCCTCCCTCAATCACATAGAAAAAAAAAAAAAAAAGGGTGAAAGAGATGCAACATTGTGGCGTGTAGAAAGAGATTGTAGGGAACTAGTAGAGGAAGTAAGTTGATCTGTCAAAAAGCTTTTGACTCTACTCTTTGAGAAGTGAAGTATGAGTGGAACCACCCCACACAAGCGAACAGTACTCGATACATGAGAAATTGGGACTTGGAGCCATTGAAAGTAACAAGTGAAATGAGAGCAGAGCCATTGGTGGTGGTGAACATTGAAATCTCCTAAGATGGAGATTTCAGAGAAGCGATAGATGGATAGAATGTGTTCCATATGATAGTCAAAGAATTTTAGATAGTCAGTAGAATTAGGGAGAGATAAACAGCACAGGTATATTTAGTGAGACTGACAAGATAACTTAACCCAGATAGTTAAGAATTCAGAGGAGTTAAAGTTGGGAACACGGGAACAAGAAATATTGTTGCGTACGTACACGCAACATCCACCTTTGGCTTTAAGTTGATGATAGAGATAGTAGGAGGGTACAGAAAAGGGTTTCCCGTCTGGTGCCGCAGACAACTGGTTTTTGGTGAGGAAAATAAGTCGGGTTTGGTAGAAGAGGGATAGTGTTCCACAGAGAGAATGTTAGAGGAAAGGCCACGAATGTTACATATGTTGACTAATAGAGTAGTAGGAAGAGGTCCAGGGCACTTAGGAGTCTGAATAGGGGCACCTTTGTTAACCCCCACCCCCCCATCCTCCCTGGGTACTCCTAGGTTGGGCATTTTAACGTCATAATTTTGCAAGGTAATGTATATAATGATTGTGTATGTTGTATAATGTAGTGATAGGAAGAGAAGATGTTTTGGAGGGCAGACTGGGGTGGGTTGTCCTCAATATTTATGAGGCACAGAAAGGAACAACTAGGGAGGACAGGTGGTGAAACAGAAGTTCCAGTTGTCCTTATCAGCCACCTGTAGCACTGCCCGGGAGTGCCGCCCTGTTCGACTGAGCCTAATGGAATAATATTAAATGTGGAATGGTTGATTAGATAAAGTGGAATACTTTGAGGTGGTTTCGCCATGTATAAAGAATGGATGAGGGCAGAATGCCAAGAACGATATATTGAAGTCAAGTGAGTGGAATAGTTGAGTGTGGTAGACCACCAATGGTAGGAGAAAAGAATTTCGAAAATTATATTGAAGAAAAACTTCCACATCATGAACGGAGCATTGTGACACTGGAAAATTAAGAATGTCTGAACAAAGTAGCCTAGAGGTGTTTCAACCATAGCCATCGTTTTGCATGGTTTCCCAGGGGTAAACAAGGCATCAGAGATGTTTATGACTTACACAAACAACCATACAAATGTCATACGTTAAATGCCATATGTCATAAAAGGTGAGATCAATATTAGTAGATAATCGCTGATATACTGTATAAACAGTGTTAAGAGCAGGTAACCACGATGCTACCGAAACTTGCTTCTAAAGGAATTCCAACTCAAGACACAGACGTACGGCTACTTCATGTACATTATTACCATATGCATTTTAGCAACTTCAACACTCAATTGAGGAATACTCTCTGATGATATATTTAAGATATTTATTTGTTTCATAATTATTATGAATGTGTGTTCATAAATTTCATAGATTTGTGAGAGAATGCCTGTTATAAATATCTTGTTTTTAAGTTACTTAGTCATCTGTTTACACTTGCATACAGTACGCAACCTTTCAACTACACATAGTTTTATTAAAGTTAAGAGTTTTTGTAGGAGTGATAGACAGGATAGTATGACTATGAAGCAAGAAGCATCTATAACACTGATACGTCTATTTCCTATTTTAAAGTGTTTGATAGTTACACGATCTTTAGCAATCTACATAAAACAATTTGCAAAATATAATTTATAGTATCCTAGTAACTGCACGATTTGCCGACCAAACCTGCATATCACCTGTAATCAATCTCTCTCTCTCTCTCTCTCTCTCTCTCTCTCTCTCTCTCTCTCTCTCTCTCTCTCTCTCTCTCTCTCTCTCTCTCTCTCTCTCTCTCTCTCTCGTTCCTGATTTAAGAGATCACTGTAACTAATAGACTAATCATAACATATTCTCTGACAATGTATATACTATACTTGTCACTCACATTACAACCTCTGAGTGTACTAACATTACAATGCATGAAGAGAAAAATAATTTATCTATAAACATTGCAAATAAGCAGTAACACATAATACTGGAAGGGTTTTCAAGGTAATTAGTTTGTTCGCTTGTATCTTCATACTAGAATCTGAAACATACATTAAATACAAAACGTGAAAACAATGCAAACATGAACAAATATTGTAAATACCCAATATAATAGACCATCTACTTCTGCAAATAGCCAATATAATAGACCAATTTCTACTGGGCAGATAATTATATTCAATACCTTACACAGAAGATTCGGGCACTACATATTTTATAACTTCTGTGTTCATCCTACACTTTATTCACAGCTCATTCTTTTTCAGTTCACCAGTGACTTTACTGATCTTCCTGTTCTTTCTTCTGTTCCCAGTGGCTTCTCCTTACAACCTTACAGTTCATTACTACACACTCCTATACAATATTGTTTTCATTTATCATCCGCATTATAAATTTAAGCACTTCAATTTGACCAATGAATCCCAAAAAAGTGTATTTCAACCTCAAATTTCGAATGTATAATTTTGGATAGTAGAGAAAGAGATCTTTTGTTTTTGAGGCTATTGCTAGATCCCTAGCAATATTCCCAAAGACTCTTCATAAACATGCAACTTAGTGCAATCTGCGTCTATGTAGGCAGTGAATTGATGTAGGATGAAAATAAACGTGTGAAGCCACAAATGTTGTTGGTCCATCGAGTTGACTTTAGTCAACCAGAGGTTGTTATGGGTGATTCTGTCTATGAGTACAGAGAAAACTGACTGAAGGTATATTAGCAGTTGAAACAGTTAATGAGGGGGACGTCATGCCGAAAGTTGGTGGCTTGGGGATTTCCTGGATTGTCTCCTTTGCTCTGCTGCAGCCTCACTTGTTCTGGAGCATTTGTGCTAATGAGCGCCTCAGCCTGGTCTGTGTTTGTTTGCTCCTAGGAGTAATGGTTGATGCCAAATATTTTCAGATATATCTTCATAGTCTCCTTGAAGCGCATTAAATAATCAGGTACTCAAGGTCTGTTCCTTACTGTAGATTTGTGGTTGGCTATTTGAACATAGGTTTGAGTTTCTGTAGATGTTTTAGTATTTAAACTATACAAGTATGTGCATTTATTTCTAGCATTATGAATGTGAGACACGTAGCAAATGTTTTAAACATTAGCGTGTGTAAAAGTCAAATTCTGGTCACCTATTTCTCAAGTTTTACACAGTAGCAACTGTGCTCCAGTAATTAGTTTATATATTTGATCATATAAACTCATACGGTTTAAACCGATGGCGATGCAGCCCCACTATTGACTTCACCCCTTTCCTCTAGATCAATTCTACCCCACTACCTCTCTCCTAAATGATCTCAGCATCAAGTTGGTGGATATTTACAGATTATGAAGCTAGTGGGCCAGAAGAGCAGTTATTGTTCTCAGGACTGTATAGCCTTACGAGGCCAGATATACCTAAGGTGGAATCGCTGTGGTATAATATGACTGACTGACTTGCTTCTGTTATCTGCCCGGTTGTATCGATCGTCTGTCTTGGTGCCGCAGGTTCTCTTGTTCCTAGCGATTATGAGATTGTCCAACAACGAAAACAGCCCACTAATTTACCTTTGCCCAATAGATGGACCAGATGGATAGCAAGGGGTAATTTACTAATGAATCTACACCGTGAAAATAGCGTGCGTGAAATAGAAATCAAGACTAGCAATAATTTTCATACACATCCTAAGAGTATTCATTTGTATACATTTTGTAAAGCATCATTAATTTGGCATTCAATACAGAACACATATTAACCCTTTGAGTACCAGCGACGTGTGATACATTTTATTCTAGCTATATTCAAACGATATTATGTAGCTTGGGAAGGATCTGTGGTAGTTAAAAGGGTTGGTTATAAGATAGTTTGAAGCCTTATCATTGCTAGTGGTCCTTCACAAGTTGAATAAATACTGTCTAATAGTCGCCAGAATATGATGAAAAGGACATAACTGGTACTGTATGGGTTAAGGACATAACTGGTACTGTATGGGTTAAGGACATAACTGGTACTGTATGGGTTAAGGACATAACTGGTACTGTATGGGTTAAGGACATAATTGGTACTGTATGGGTTAAGGACATAACTGGTACTGTATGGGTTAAGGACATAACTGGTACTGTATGGGTTAAGGACATAACTGGTACTGTATGGGTTAAGGACATAACTGGTACTGTATGGGTTAAGGACATAACTGGTACTGTATGGGTTAAGGACATAACTGGTACTGTATGGGTTAAGGACATAACTGGTACTGTATGGGTTAAGAAACATGAATATGTCCAAAAGCCTAAAAAAACACGTTTTCTTTGTTACACAAGACTGGGGTTTTTTTTTCACACATAAAATGTGTACCAGATTTGTTACGGTGTTTGTGATTATATGACAACAAATGTACAGCGTACATGTTATAAAACAAAACATATAAAACAAACACATTCATATAATGTAAATATAGATTCATACCTTCAAACATATACAGTTAAAGAAAAAGGGGGTACTTAATAAAGCCACTTCTTTAGATGAAATTCCCGGTATATGATATAAATAATCACAAAATATTTAAATTATCTTTGCCAACCAGTAATTAAGTGTTGCTGCTTATAAGCAAATTAATAAATGTTTCTAGTAGGTGAAAGCATCAAACATGTTTATCCTATTAATTATTCATTCCTTGTATCTCTAACTACTAATATTAATATGTCGGTATTTATGTGTGTGAGTGTGTGTGTTTGTATGTGTGCGTGTATGCGTATAATCAAGTTTGTAATAATCATAATTATTTTGTTACATGGAAATATTTACCCTAGCATACAGTATACTGTATTATCTTTAGGTGTTTCTTAAAGCAAGAGTAATGTTTAATATTTTATAAAAAGTTAAAGTCAAACAATCACTGTTATAATAATATCATATGTAATATACACAGGAAAAATGTTCCATAAATAAAACTAGATGAACCATTAAGACATCCAATTGTAACTTTAATTAACCAAAGTTAACACAAGAAGAGAAAAAAAATGTTCCCTAAAAAAAGAAAATACTACTTCTATGAAAGCATTAAGCCAGGTATTATCCCTAAGCAGCCTGTAGCGCCCCAAACGAGCCCTGCCTTACCCCCCCTACAGGAAGAGACTGACACTTCGTCGCTTTACCACAGCCAGTGTTCCCTTGCGCCGCCCCCTCCCTCGCCTCAGGCAGGTGTCCATGTTGTTGCCCCCCTGACCCTCCATTTCCCTTCCTCCCCCTCCTTCCTTTCCCAAGACCTGTCTCTCCCCCCCCCCCCCCCCTCCCCTCTCTCTAGGCAGGTTTCCACGTTCCCTTTCCTCCTACTCGGCCCCACTCCCTCCCTCCTTCATCTACAGGCCTGTCACCTCTTACTGCTGTGACGTCCCCCTCTTCTTCTGTGACGTCACCCTCTTCCAAGATGTCACCACCTCCTACTACTGTGAAGCCATCATTCTCCGTAGTGGCGTCATTGGTGCTGCCTAGGAGCACGTGCAAGAGAATCTCTCGATTGTTAATTTGGAGCACCTAGAGAACATGGTTGTAAAATTAAATGGCAAAGACATTTAAGGTTCATAATAGTTATGTAGTTTTGACTGTTATAAAGAGCTAAGGTGTGGCCACACATGCCTGTCACATTTGTGTGTCACATGTTAGCATCTAAGTTAGCAACATGTTGAAAGCATGTTGACTGTGTAATATATTAGGGTGTACTCGTTCAAATTAAGAAGGTATCACACGAACACTTTTTCCCTCAACATTTGTCATCAGCACTGGGTCTGGAAGTTTGCGAGGTAAACATTTTATAATATTTTGTCACTTAAATTAACCTATCTTCAATCTAGTTTGCCAAACCAGTGCAGAAGATCCCAGAAATGCTACCGGAAAAATGTAGACCATCCAAAATTGACGGCAAAAAGCTCTCGTTGGATACCCACTTTAGTCAACATTTTCCTGTAACATGATTGTTAGTATCATGATTATATAACTTAGTTAATGTATCTATGCATGTGTGACCACACCTTTAGAACAGGCTAATCGAAACACATTATAAAAAAGTCCTTAACGTGTATATTAATTAAGTAAAATGCATGCTGCCTAATTATTTATGAACATAGTGTAAAGAATTCCTTTGTGCCTTCGTTAAATAAACAAAATCAATATTGACCTTTAGTGATCGAAAGGCCACAGAAAACCAAAAAATACACTGTACAATCAAGGAGCACCAACGACGTTCTAGTTTATTGTCTTATGCTAATTACTTATATCACTTATCTCTCTTCAACTGGCTCGCTTGTCATTAATATCCTGTTATAAACATTATTCCGTCTCCTCCATCATCTTCGCTGTTCCATTTAGCAAGCGTTATCTAAGTGTATCAATCCGGTGTCACCTCTTCAGAGTTTGTTTATGCCTCTCAAGAGTTTTGTTACCCTTCCTAAAGCTCTTGCTACGATTCATTATTTACATTGCAAAGACACTTTTTTGTTACACTCCCTAAATCCCACCCTCCCCATCCCTTTAAACCGGCCACTTGCACAACAAACGTCTGGCAAATTGTGTCTTGTGTTTGATACTTCGAGCGTGTTTACCTCCATCCAAAGTAACCACTTTAACCAAAGGAATCTCCCTTCAGCCACTGTGAGATTATTTGTAGTCATGTCGTGGAGGGATGGAGATGTTTGGCTTTCGGTGCTTTATTTGAATGGGGGGAAACTGGATCGTATATTTGTCTTCTTTTTGTACATAAGCTCGATAGAACTCCATTTGAGAGATGTGTTTCGACTCACCGTTTCGATTCACTTCAAGAGCGATACGAAGCCAGCATCTAGAAACTCACCATGGATGGTTTTCTTAATACAGCTCTGCATATGCCTCACTTCCTAAGATGAATGAGTGCATGTGAAATACTTTATTTTGGGATTATGTTTGATAATGAAATATAAGAACATTTGTACAATTAGCATGAGGTTTTCATTTTATGTTATGTGTTCAGGTTTATTAATAGTTTTTAATCTTTCATTAGAGTATACTCTGCTAGAATCTTTTAACATTAAATAATAGGGCTTTATTATATTGATGTTATATTTCTGAAATTGTATTACCAGTACTTGCTTATTTACTGCATATGTAACATGTAATATTAACTCTAGGTTTTGATGCATGACAACTATTATAAATTATATATAAAGGTTCTTGGTTTATATTCATATCTGAATTCTTTAGCTATGCTATCGGTTAGTGATGCGTTTCTATATTATTTAATTCAGTACTTTGCATTTTTATAATTATATTAATCAAGTTCTAGTATGGAGCTTATGTGGTCTGGTTAAACTAATGAAAAAAACTATAATAATTAAGACCTAGTATTTTAAAGTATTAATAATAACTACATATATATTTATATAACGAAAAGAGATCATTCATATATCATACATGCATGGTTATGATGGTCGATCAAAATGTTTTCGCCAGATTTAAATTTGCATGTATTCCTGATATTAAATATTAACGAACCGTTCCGTCAAACGTCTGTCCGACAAATATCACTCAAGAATATTTTAAACCTGGAGGGGGAAAGGTAAAACAAATCTAGTTCTTTTAAATAATTAAATTTTAATAAAATAGCATACAATAATATAGTGTACATACAATCTTTATCAAGGATAATAATTACATATAAAGTAAACAAAACACAAGATTACATTATTGTATTCGAGAATAGCGGATAAATCAACCTGGCATCTATTACAAACAGTTTCATTACGAAGACATTATTTTCATTATCGGTTCATGCATTAAATGGCTATGAATACATGTTTATATACTAATTTTCTCTATATAATTATGTAGCAACTGAACTACTGATACATTAGAATATACAGTATGATATATATAATAAATGCAATTAAAGCATTATATAGTGGGAAGGAAAAGTACATGCTATATGTATTTAACTAATTCACATTCAATTGACAACTTTGAAGTTTAGCATCTATATTAACGTTAAATTCAGCAGGCCTCCTCAGATTTATAGTAAAGACAAAATGTAGTTGAATGTAACTACATAGTTACATTTTATTCTTATTGTCCATTATAACAAAATTATAAGGTTTTATTGTTGAAGAACAGACTAACACATCTATACTGAGAGTCTGTGATAATGCACCATTTAACTCTTGAGATAATATTAATCAATTCATCCTACTCACCTGATTGTCTATGGGTGAAAATGGAAGTTTTGGTTGCTTTGCACCAGGATGAAGGTTTGGTCGTGTATGAGTGGGACACGGGCTGTTAGTTCTTGATAAAAATGCCATCATTCCACGTGTGTTTCACTCTGAATGCTATCGTGCCTTACAGGCAGGTTTGCTTTTTCTGGACCCCCTTCTCCCTCATAGTTTGGCGATTTTAAGACCTTTTGTGACATTTAGGTGTCGAAAATGTCCTTGCGAGCGAGAGCGAGCCTGTAATTTAGGAGGAACCGGCCTTTGGCCGGGCCATTTTTCGGCCGAACAATTTACAAATTCATGTCGAAGAGGGGTCTTGGGGTGTTTTTTAAAGTTTTCTGGAGGTTTTGGGAAGCAACTAAAAAAAAATGAACAAATAAATACAAATCTCCCCTTAAGCATGCTTGAGTGTGGCATGGCTCAACAAGAGATATCCCTTAGAATGGGATGTTATCAATAGGCGATTGTCAGGTTCACCCAGTGACATCATCAAACAGTATCAGTAGACAATCAACAGCATCCTGGAAGAGTATGTGTCACAACGCATCAAGTTCCCCACATGCAGATGCTGCATCTCGGGGTTGGGAGAGGCTTCCAAGTTACACAATATTCATCTGATATCCAGGATGAGACCTGTAGTTACATATTGTTTGGCTGGCAATGGTAACCCACGCCCGATACTAACCAACACACATAATGTGGAATAGTATGTCTAGAGGTCAACTTCAAATGCTCATACGACTTATTTTGTAATAGCTTTCTTGCTCTTGAATGTTGTCGTACACTACAGGAGAAATTGAGAGAATCACTGTGTGAACAACAGCCTGATTTACGATATACTATAATTAACCTATTTAATTATATCTATCTATCTATCTATCTATAGCGGGACGCCTTACTCCCATTAATGAGGGTGGCCATACACCTACAGGTGCATTATCATTGACTCTCAGTATATATTGATATTGGCCTATCACAATACTTTGTCTATGAACAATTCTGCTAATTTTGGAGGTTCTGACGCTAAGAAAATAATTGTATATGGAACTTAAAGTGTACAAACCACTAAGAAGGCTTATAGATATCAAACTCAACACTATGTTTAGGGATAATGCTAGAGTCCGCCTCCGTCCAGTTCATGCTTAAATTTATCCCATAATTTGAAGTAAGCAACAAATAAGAACCATTAAAAAAAGAAAAAAAATTAAACGTTTGGATCAATTTCAAATTATGCCGAAGAATCATCACATAAAATTTTTGCATGTTAAAAAGCTACTTCTTCTGAATGCGGATTAATAGGAGCCCT
Organism: Paralithodes platypus; assembly: GCA_032716605.1. Taxonomy (NCBI): domain Eukaryota; kingdom Metazoa; phylum Arthropoda; class Malacostraca; order Decapoda; family Lithodidae; genus Paralithodes; species Paralithodes platypus. The sequence goes on from CM064528.1 coordinate 21,363,021, forward strand.
TTTCCCGGCAACTATTGATCGACAGTTTTTATTCAAGCACTATTTTGGATTTACTTTGCACTACTATAACCCACTTATAAAACCAACTTAGTGACTGAATTCGTATACAAATTTGATTATAAAACCCAGTAGACCAGAGGCGCAAACAATAAATAAATAAATAAATAAAATGGCCTGATGAAGCTATATGCGAAACGTTATCAATGAAGTGTTGCTCTTCACATGGTGTTTATGTTAACACAAATATAAAATAAAGTTATGAAGGGAAAAGCGCTCGTGTGAAACCGCCATAAAGAACATTGTAATCCTCATTTTCGAGAGAGCAATTCGGAAAAGTTAAAAAAAAAAGAGTGTCGTTCCTTGGCCCCGTGGTGTGCGGTGCAGTGACAATGCCAACGGTGGAATTGCCAAAGTTGTGGGTCCTGAGGAATTACCCTGGCCTCCTTCCCTCATTCTGTTGGACTCTCTGTTTATTCTCATTTTTCCTTTCTTTGTATGCTTACTTTCTCCTTTCTTTTTATTTGCATTTCCACTTTCTTTTCATTCTCAATCTCTCTCCCTCTCTCTCTCTCTCTCTCTTTGAATGTGAACAATCAGCTTTCCATTTTCATTACTTCTATGTTTTCTCAAATCCTATTTTATCAAATCTTCTCCGTTTAATTATTCCATTTAACTGCTAATTCCTCCTACACATTCTTGTTGTTCATAATTTTCTTCCTTACATCTTACCATAGACTACAGTAGATCTGGACTTGACACGAACATGGAATTTTGCAGTAAGGGACCAATATCGGAAAACGAACCCCCAAGTTCGAACCTCGAAACGCGCGAAAATTTTATATTTTCGCGGGTTCGAGGTTCGAACTTGGGGTTTCGTTCTCCGATTTTGGGTCCCTTACTGCAAAGTTCCATTTTCGTGCCAAGTCCAGATCTGCTGTAGTCTATGATCTAACTTAATATAATTCATCCTACATATTCCTATTTGTGTTTAATTTTCTTCTTTAGATCTTACTTGATATGTGTGTGGGTGTGTAATCAATCATTCACAGTAATTAGCATATTTTGTGTAAATAATCGGATTTCCGTGCGTCGTCCGTTTTCTACCGTGATGATGATCTGTTGTAGATGTCATTTTTTGTTTACATTTTTTAAGGTGTACTTATTTTTTTGGAGAGTCTTCGTTTTTTTTTCTCTCTCTCCACCGCTGTGTTTTTCATGTTGGTTTGGTCACACTGCTTGAATGTCAGCTCTTGCATTTGAATTTTCGTGTATTTTAAAGGAACCTTCAAATAATCAATCTGTTACATCAAGTCCCAAACAAAGCAACTACACTAATTAATGTTCACCACATTGTAATAGGTTAGTGTCTCAATTAAATACCAGTAAGAAAGGTTTTATCTGTTGCTAAACGTAGGCTTAAGGTTAAGTATTTGTTTTTATTCTGAACCCTTTCTTTTTCATGTTTAGCTCCATTTGTTTTCAAATTTTAAGACTTTCGCCCATTTATTTGTCAATATGAAGACCTTTCGTGCCATTTATGTGTCAATTTTTTCCTGGCGAGAGACAGTGAGCCTGTAATGTACGAGGAACCGGCCTGCGGCCATGACATTTTTCTACCAAAAAAAAAATATATATACTGTATATATACCGTATATACAGTATATTATATATATGTATATATATATATATATATATATATATATATATATATATATATATATATATACAGGTAATAATAAATAATAAATAAATGAATTTAATAACGTACCCTTAAGAAGACTTGAGTATATAGAACTATACACTGTTGCAATCATAGAACATATACAGTATAACAAAATTCTACCGTGTAAAAGATACTCCGGCTTCGTAATTTGTATTCGACAAAAAGAAAACAAAAGAACTAGCCAATTATTTTATATAATTCCCGTCTCCAATAGCCCTGCTGTTTCCATAATTGCACAAGAGCAGCGATAGTGTTGTTAGGGGGAGATGGGTCGTTTTTCTGCACCCCTTTCTCCCTCGTGTTTAGCCCCATTAGTTTTGAGATTTTAAGATGTTCGGCCCTTTGGTCAAATGGCATTCAATTTGATTCCAGACCCATATTCCCCTCACCTTCCCACATATCTTGGATAAAAGGAAAGATCTCAATTTATCCTCTATGAAGTACTGCTCAAACCCGCTAGATATTAGTTAGGTATATTGGTTTGTAGTCTGCAACAACCCTCTATAAGGTTCAGTCAGGAACAAAACTCCGAACATTTAATATTTGACATGTTTAGGGCCCAAAATTCTCTCTGCAAGGTTCATTTATGTGTATTGAAATTAACTCACTGTTAATGTGGATATCGAGCAGTCAAACAATATTGAAGTGTCCCTCTCCATCCTCCGTGTCATGGCCATAGCTTAGACCAAATCCTGTTCCATATTTTGAAAATTGTGTATAACGAACTAAAACACGGAGCTTGGATGTTTATAATACTATAGACAATTAATTCATGTTAATTAATATTACGATACATGGTTAGGTATACAGCATATATGACTACATACATATGTTCGTTGATTTGACGTTATCCAGTCACATATCTTGATTTCAGTTACATATCAATAATTATGATGCAATAAAACAATTTGACTGGCAAAGTCCGGTAATTATCTCAAGCAGTGTGACCATTCTGATTTATGATCCTTGTGGACAAAGGTTAAATAATAAATAATATTGAACTAAATATGCATATTATACTGACAATTCAATACAATCAACTAATATCTACTTTAAAAAGTATGTTATAGGTAGATAATAGAATGTGCAGCAGGAGTAACGGATCTTTCGATCAAAATGTTTCTTTTGAACACGATGTTCTCGAAATATAAAATGGTACCTCCCAATCTTGTGCTTCATTCTTAATTCGCTTTCAGTTGCAAGCCAATCACACGCTTAGTGTACACAGTTTATTTTAATTAGTAAAGTTGTGAACTCAAGTTAAATGTGCATACCATCGGCTATTCTATTTTTAGATTTTCTCAAATTTACAGTGTTACAACTGACATGGCTCCAGATTAGCCACAATGATCAATTCAACCCCAAGAAGTTTAATGGCAGCTTCCCCATCATGAACACAACCTAAGCAGTATTAGTATATGGTCAGAACTTGATGAGAGAGTCTCCTTAACACACTTCGTATAATACTTTCCTTTACAGGAGGACAAACTGTAACCTTACTCTACAAGGATCCATTGTGTTATATGGATCGATGGTGTTACATAAATCTCCCTCGGTGATTTAACTAATCAATTAATGTTGTGTTATTCCTTTGAATGTTTTCTTTACATGTAGGCTTCATATTTATATGTGTGTATATTTCCTCTTACTCCATTATCCATTATTTATAATTTTCACTTGTAGATGTACTTATACCGTAGACTTTTCAGTGTTGGTGAAGTGTGATCAACTATATATATATATATATATATATATATATATAAAGGTTTAGGCACCTGCAAGATTCTAGCCATCAGCCACGTTCACCGAGACATACCAATTGGTTCTATGCAGCTAAACACTACTTGATGAAGCCCAGGTTTTCTTAACACATGGTCATTGCCTTTGTATCTCAGAAGTGTCCCTTTAGGATACTGATACAGAACTGGAATGGGGGACTTTCACACTTTAAAGGGGGTAGGGCTTATTTTTTGGCCTATTTAGTTTTATGTATATATATTTTGTTTAGTTTCCTCGCTAGATCTCCATCAAGCTTAAAAAAAAAACACCCCTAGACCCCCCTTCAAGATAAAATTTTACATTTTAAGGGCGGTTCCTCCTAAAAATGACAGGCTAGCTATCGCTCGCCAGGAAATAATCGATACCTAAATGGCACGAAAGCTCCTAATATTGACATAGAAATTGGGTGATATATCTTAAAATCGCCAAACTAATGCAACAAACATCTTAAAATCTGAAAGCTAATGGTGCTAAACATGAGGGAGAAGGGGGGCCCAGAAAAACCAACCATCCCCCCTTAGCCACCAGACTACCCCCCAACATTTGACCATGCTAATAGGTACAGCAGAGCTTATAATTATGTTTTTCATTATGATTTAACAAGCTTAAATACCATTGCTTTTATGATTTATGCTTATGTATGAGGCTGACTAAGGAACGACATAATACGCCTCTCAGCCTCGTCTTAATCTATGGTATCAATACCCACAGTTCACATGAGATTAAATACAAATTTAAGGGTGGAAGTGTCGTTCCTCAGTCATCCTTCTAAAGTCGTGGTTATGAATACTTGAAAGCCACCTAATTATATAACCACACTTGGTGAGCATCAACTAGTGAATCACTGTAATGTAATGTTTGCAGTTAAGCTGCGAACATTAAATTAAATTGTTGTCAGAATAGTTCGCTAGTGTACCATAATTGTGTCTCCTAAGATTGTCCAGATATTCCCATCCACGGCTGTAGATACACGTGCATTATAAATTAAATGGCATATAAATTTGTTCACTCATACTGTAAAGCCGAAAGTAAAACCTCCCCTGTACCTGTTAGCATCATACTACGATGTGGGTGACACCTGGTGGTTTGGAAAGTCGCTCATTGTCATACGCATGCGTGATTAGTGCTACGAATGCCTAACTAAAGTGTAGTCATGTAGTGTTTGGCGGCATACAGCTCCAGACCAAATGTAAATAAAAGAAGTGAAGAGGAGGGTGTGAATGTTGCCCTTGATGCCTCCATGCCACCTCGGCCTCCTCCTCTTGCAGGACAGTATGATCACCTCGCCCTCGGAAGGTCCTGTGGAGGAGGAAGGGGAAGAAGAGGTGGATGAGATAGTGGTGGGGGATGTGGACGATGAGGCGAACGAGATGGCCTCCAAGGTCTCCGTTTCTATGAAAAATCACAGTCTGGTAGTGGAGGTGGAGGGCGCTCCGAACAGGCCAGACTCTCCCATCGTCACCGAGAACGGCAAAACTCACCACTATACTGAGGTGAGTGCTTACAGCTAACTCAACTGTATCCAAAACATCATTAACCCTTTCAGTATACCAGTACACATTTCCTCCTTTTATTGCGCTGTTAATAGACGATTTTATGATGCTTAAAAAAATGGGGTATATGCCATAGTATACAGTATAGATAGATAATAATAATAATAATAATAATAATAATAATAATAATAATATTGATTCAGTTAGCAATTTACAGAGTTGGTACCACATAGTATATTATAAATATGACATGTACCAGCCTTGCATAATTCCAACTAAGGATAGCCCAATAAGGCTGTTAGGCGTATTTCCATTGGGGTCCTTGTGGGATTAGGTTAGCTGGGGAAATGGAGAGGATAAAGAAATAGATACTTTAGAGGAAGTATTTCTAGGGGGTTATTTTAAGATACCTTACATCCTATAGTAAATATCAGTAATCCGTAATCAGTAATCATTTCAGTTTGGTTTGTCTATCTCTTATGTCGTATTTAGTAGTAGACATAAGCTTGGTGCTCCCTTCTCGCAGCTGTCCGGTTCAGGTGTTCCTTCAGGCTACGACTGAAGGAATACAGTGTTCTCTTTTCACGGACTGACTGGGGTAGGTCGTTCCAATCTTTGATGGCAGTGAAGAAGAATGTTTGCTTACCCTGTCCTTGGATTCTCGGGACCTTAAAATTAAACATCCTGTTTCTTGTATTATGTCCACTCCTCTCATTTGCTTTAACAAAATCATTCTTTAGATACTCTGGAGCTCTGTCATAGAAAATTTTGAAGGCATTAGTTAGCCTGATTTGTTTGGCCCTGTCAGAGACATTGAGCATACCTAGTGACTGAAGTTGTTCCTGGCCAACATGTGATCTGGGTCCTAGGTTCAGCATGAACCTAACCATTTTATTTTGAGTGACCTAAAGTTTGTGCTGTGCTGATTTAGATGATGCAGAGTACCAGGATGACACAGAATAGTCAAAATGACATTGAACAAGCGCTTGGCAGAGGGTCTTTTTGGTCGCCGCAGGCAAGCATCCCACCTGTTTATACAGGTATTTTATACGTGCTCTACACTTACTCAGGATAGATTCCAAAATTGTTTCACCTGACAACCTCGCGTCCAGTTTCAGTCCGAGATATTTAACTTGTGACACTGTTGTTATAGGAATATCATTACAGTTGACCGAGAAGCCCACAATGTCTTTCAGTTTGCGTTTTGTTCCACATAAGATGGCTTCCGTCTTGCCCAGGTGAAGAGATAGTCTATTGTCCACTAGCCATTCACTACATGATGCTAGTTCTTTGGAAAGTGAAGCGGCAATACTTATTGGGTCTTTTCCTGAAACCAGAAGCACGCTGTCGTCTGCATACAGTAATAATTTACATGAGACGCTCAGTTCCATGTCGTTCACATAACAGAGAAAGAGTAAGGGACCAAGGATGCTTCCCTGCGGGACCCCACAGTTAATTGGCATAGGATCAGATATATTATCATCAATTTTGACTCTTTGGGTTCTACCACTAAGATAAGATTTAAACCAGTTCACAGACCCTATGCCCATTGCTTGTAGTTTATTACATAGGATATCATGGTCTACTGTGTCAAACGCTTTTTGTAGATCAAGAAGAACCATACCTGTGTAGTTACCTTTAGACATTTCTTTACGAATGTGGTCCGTTAAGTGGATGAGACAGGAGTCTGTCGAGTACATGCATCTGAAACCTGATTGAAACTTATAGAATAGATCATTTTGTTTGAGGTAGTGTTCAATTTGGGTGTATACCGCTCTTTCAAGGATTTTAGATACAATACATAATATGCTAACTGGTCTGTAGTTGCCAACTTCTAGTTTATTTCCTTTCTTGAATAGAGGGGTTACAATAGCTTCCTTCAGTTCAGCAGGTACTGTGTTGGTGTTAATTGACAAGTTGATGATGTGGGTTAGGGGGCCTGCTATACCAATGGCTCCATCTCGTAGAAATTTGGCAGGAATTTTGTCTGGTCCTGTGCTCTTATGTACATTTAGGTTAGACAGCTCGTCAAAAGTGTATTTTGGTGTAACATTTTGCAATCTAAATGTGTTCGGGTGTATGTCTTTATCTCTGTAGAAATTACGAAAGGTGGCCGTTGTTGTCGTGTATTTATTGAGAGGTTGAGGTAGGTTCTGTGCAAGTGTGTTTGCTATGGAAGTGAAGAAGGAGTTGAAGTAGGTTGAAATTTGTCTATCGTGGCAAACCTGATCATTAATGGTGAGAGCAATATTAGTGTTAGACGAATCCCTTGTCTTGTTGCTGTAGCCTGTTGTTTTTAGGTGCCTCCATAGTTTCTTTGGGTTATTCTGATATTCCTCTGCCTTATTGTGAAAATAATTATTTTTCGCTGATTTCATTTTCCTACTTAGTTTATTCCTGGCCCTGTTGAACTCATGTTTCAGACCTTGATCCTGTCTATGTTTCGCTAGCCTTTTTAATAGATTGTCTCTGTGTTCCAGATGGTGTAGTATGTCATTGTTGATCCATGGGTCTGACCTTGCTTTAATTCGTATGTCTTTCAGAGGAGCTATTTCGTCTAGGATGTTTGTGATGATGGTTCTGAAGCCAACCCATGCGTCATTAACGTTTGTACTTCCAAACACTGGAGACCAGTCTGTATTCCACAAAATGTCCAGAAATGTTTCCTTATTGTAGTTTCTGAGTGACCTTGTTTTGATAACCTTGTGATTCTCTAGGGTAATTTTTGTGGTTTTCCGTGTGCAATATGTGACGAAGTGATCACTTATCCCAGTCTGTATAACCCCTGATTGGGATATTTTGTCCTCTCTGTTACAGTTTATGTGGTCTAATATTGTGGCAGTGTTCTCAGAGATACGTGTGGGGGTTGTGATGAGTTGTTTGTGATTGTGCATTGTCAGTATATGCCTATATTCTCGTACAAGCCTATCATTTCGTTGTTTGTAACACAGGTTAAAATCCCCTAGTATGATGGATTCATTCCGAGGGTCTAGCGATGACAAAGTTTGTTCAAATTTGGTCAAGAATTGTGTGTTGGCTGGTGGCCTATAGCATACCCCAATTGTGATGGGTCTTGTCCTCGGCGGTGTAAGTCGATCCACAGAGCTTCGTGATTTTCTACATGGAGGTCGGTCCTAGTTGTGTGTGTGATGTTGTTTTTTACATACAGACATACTCCTCCCCCATGCCTATTGCGATCATTCCTAACCATGTTGAAACATTGAATGTTTATTTCACCATCGTTTATACTTGAATCCAGCCAGGTTTCTGTGATTGCAATTATTGAAGCTTTGGCCTTATTAGCTAACAAGTTTATTTCTGACAATTTATGGTACATTGATCTGGCGTTAAGGTGGATAAGATGGAGCCCTTTGTTGGTGAACACTCTGTATTCATCTTTGATTTTGAATGTGTCCTGGCTGGATTCTGAGTTGTTAATACTTGGATCATTTACATTAATATTCGGTAATGAATGCAAGGCACACTTATTGCAAAGGAATTCCCGTTCTTCACTGTTGGTCTTCTTAGAGATGCACTTCATGTGAGCTACATGTTTACACTTTACACAGTTTTGGATCTTCTGACGTCGTGTTATGAGTGATTCACAAATAAAACAAATGGTTTCGCGATGTTGCACAGCTGAGTTCCTACATTTAACACATTCAACTTCGTTTCTACTGTTAACGTAAGTACATCGGTTATGAACAATTTCATTACAACTGTTGCATTGTAAAAGTGAACTCCTATTGTTGAAACCAATATTAGATAGATAGATAGAACTCTAGGAATCATAGGGGTAATGTATATCTCACTTAACCTTACTAGCACAACTCCTTCCTAAGCTAAACGAAATCGTCTAATAAAAGCCTGAATAAAAATAAGGAACGTGTCCGCGCATACTGAAAGGCACCCCCTTGCCACATGACTCGTTGCCGCCGTTTGGGGGCTTCCGGGCTTGTAGGTGGAGCGGCCAAGGTTCTTGGCCGCTCTCCCTATCACCTCCAACTAATTTTGTCATGTCCTTTTCTTTCTCCTCTTTTCTAGTTTTCGTTTTTCCCTCTTCCGCTTTCTCCTGGGGCTGCCATCAGAGGCCGGTCTCCCACCCTTGAACTTTTGTGGTCCTGTCCCTCCCTTCCCTTCCGGTTGACATCCCTGTTTGCTTCCTTCCTTTCTCTTTAACTGCTTCGGAGGTTCTAGTTTCCTTAGGGCTTCGCCTTGGTGTCTCTGATCACTGCTGAGTTGGCAGAGTCCACCTGGCGACAGGTGCTGCCGGCCAGGGCTCGCAAGGCTCGTTGCTGGAGGATAGGCACTATAGGGTTGCTTTGGGGTTTCTGACTCTCTTCTCTCTTCCCAGTGAGTGTGTCAGGTGACTACGCCGGCCCCGTTCTCCGTGGGACAAAGCTGCAGGACAAATGCCCGGGTTGTACAAGGTCCCTAGCTCAAAGCCGAGACCTGTCCCATCTCAATTGGCCGCATTCTGGGTTTCGTGGCCCTGCGGAGGTCTATCTCCCTTTCGTTGCCAGGGGCACCTGGTAACCGCAGTATCTTCTTCCATGCTTTACCCCCTTTTCTCTTGCTATGGTGACGACTTATGCTTTTTTCCCTGTTCTTCCCTGTTTATGGCTTCTGCTTTAGTGGTTCCGGTGAGTGAGCCCCTTGTGGCATGCAGCCTGCCACTTGGGGGTCTGTTGTCTGGCTGTCGGTCCGGTTCACCGCGGGAGCACGGTGAGTCGGGAATGGTTTTGGGTGCTCTCGACCGGCCCGCTGAAATATCCCTCGGTCGTCGCTCGTCCCTCTCGTCCACTACCGTTCCGAATCCTTCTACTACCCTTCCGTCTTCGTCACGTCTTTCTCCACCCTCCACTACCCAGGATTTCATCTCCTCTCCTGTAGTTATTTCTGCGTCTTCCTCTTCTCCCTCTTCTCCCTCTAGTCATGTCACCCTCGACCCTTTTCTGCCTTCCCTCCCTCGTTCTCTTTCCTCTTCTTCTCCAGTTTCGTCCTCTTCTCGTCCTCGCTCCTCGGTCCTCCCTATGTCCTCTCTCTTTGCACCTCCTTCCTTTACTAAGTTTTTCTCCATCCCTGCTTCTGCGCCTCTCGCCGGTGATGACCTCCTCTTCCACCTGCGTCTCCTTCAACAGGTGGGAAAGGATGTCACCTTCCACTCCCGCCATGATGCCTCCCGTCTTGTTACCGTCCAAAATGAACTTCAGGCTACTGCTATGTCCTCTTTCGTCGATTGTTCTGGCACCCCCATCCCGGCTCAAAAGGATCAACGACTCAACTCCTGTACAGGGACTGTCCTGATCCCCGCTTACATCCGTCTCGGGGGTCGTCCATTCGCGGATTGCGCCGACCTCGTCAAGGACATCGTTGTCGCTCAAGACCACAAGGTGGTTAGTGTGGTATGCTACACTATCCCTCCTCGCGACCTTCGCCGCCATCCCGCTAACATTGCCAAGATCTCTTTTGATGGACTTTCCCTTCCTGCCCATGTTATTGTCGGTGGTACTCGCCTCCCCGTGACTGCGTCTCTTCCCCGTCCACTCCAGTGTCGCAGCTGCTGGCGTTTCGGCCACCCGGCGAAGTTCTGCCGTACAGCCGCTGAGAGCCCACTCTGCCCGCGCTGTGCGCAGTCCGGACATGCCGTTGGCGAATGTCAGTCAATGTCCCAGTTCTGCCTTAATTGCCGCGGGTCTCATTCGGCCGACTCTAAGATTTGCCCCGTTCATCTGTTCGAGTCTGAGGTTGCTGTCCTCAAAGCGAGACACGGCCTTATGCTCACCGCAGCCCGCCAAGAGGCTCGTCACTTGGGCTTCACCCCTCAGTCATTTTCCAAGACTCTGTCTCCTCCCTCCTCTTCTTCGCCTCCCTCTACCACGCCCCCCCCCCCCCCCCCTTTTTCTGGTTCCTCGGTTCCTTCCACCGCCTCCGCTCCCTCCTTCCCCCCGGTCACACCAGTTTCGTCATCTGCCTCCCTTCCTTCTACTGGTGCTTCTCCCGGATTTTCTCCTTCCTCCTCTTCTGTCTCCTCCGTTCGTCCTTCCGTCTCTTCCTTTTCTGTCCCTTTGTCTAACACTTTCTCTGTTCTCAGTCCTCCTACTTCTGCCCCTTCATCTTTTTCTCTTCCTTGTTCCTCCTCTTCTAGTCTCCCTCAACGCTCTCACCGTTCCAAGCCTCCCCCCCCGTTCTCCGTCATCTTCCTCTTCTAGTCGCCCCAAATCTCCTACTCGCTCTAAACTTCCCTTCTCCTCTACCAAACGGGCTCCTGTGCTCCGTTCTTCCTCACCCGCTTCCTCTTTTAAACGTAAGGGTGGTCTCCGTGATGTGCGGAGCTCAAGTCCCTGTGAGAAGAAGAAGAAGTCGCCTCCTTCTCCTTCTGTTTCCCTTTCTCCTCTCTCCGTCCAGTCTCCTCCTCCTCCCGTCCCTGCATCCCTAGATTTCTCCTACGAAACCCTACCTAAGATTGATGAATTTATCCGTTCTTCCCACCCACCACCTTCAACTGTTCATGCCGAAGTTCATCCTACCCCCTCTTCTCTCCCCCCTACCCCTCTCCTGCCTTCCCCTGCCCCATCCTCTTACCCCTTCTGGCCTTCCTCCGGGCCCTCCTCCTCTTCCTCCTCCTGACCCTCCCCCTCTTCCTTCTCCTGCCCTTACCCCCTCCATCTCTTCCCACCCACCGTCCGTCCTTCCTACCTCTTCCGGCCCTCCTCCTTCCTCTCCTCTTTCTCTGTTAGACCTCCCTATGCCCCCCCCGGTTTCCAGTCTTCCCCTTCAACGTCTTCTCCAATTCCTGCTATTATTTCCCATCGTTAGCCTCTCTTGGCTATATTTTCCACCCACGGTGTTAACTGTATTTTGTAAATATGTTGTATATAGTGTACGTCTTTTCTTCCCTCTTGTACGCGTCTTCTTTTTAATCTTTTTTGTCTTTTTAATGTCCATTTTACAATGGAACATTCGTAGTTTTGCAGCACATCGTGTTGATCTTCGTTACCTTATCTCTAGGTTTAGCCCACTTGTTATTAGTTTACAAGAATTGCGTTTATCTAATGCCCCCTCCCCAATACCTTTTTACTCCTATATAAGTTCTCCCCAATCCCAGTATGCTACTTGCCTCCTCGTACATCATGATGTCCCAGTGTCTCCGTTAACTATCCGTACCTCTCTTAAATGCACGCTTGCCAGAGTGTTCCTTTCACGCTGGCTTACAGTAGTTTCCATATACCTTTCCCCCTCGATGCCGATCGATGTTCCGGAATTAAACAGGATCCTTTCTCTATTACCTCCACCTTTCCTCCTTTTAGGGGATTTTAATTGCAGGCATTCCCTGTGGTGTGACTCTACCGTTAATACACGAGGTCGTTCCCTTGAGGCTCTGATTCGTACACACGATTTATTTCTTTTAAACACTGGTTCCTCTACGCATTTTGATAGCGGCACCAGTACCTTCTCATGTATTGACTTGTCTCTGTGTTCCCCTACACTATCCTTGGATTTTACTTGGAAGGTCTTTAATGATTACTGTGCGACTGACCACTTCCCGATTGTCCTCTCCCCTACGTCTTACTCCCCAGTGCCGCGCCCTCCCCGTTGGTGTTTCGATCGTGCCGACTGGACATCTTTCGCTGATCTCGCCGTTCCGCCTAATCCGGCCCCTGCTTTCCCGGACCCTGATGCCATGCTTACCAGTTTCCTGATGTTTGTGCTCCATGCTGCCTATACTTGTATTCCACGCACCACTCGGAGTATGTCTTCTAAGTGTGTACCGTGGTGGACTGCTCAGTGCACTTCGGCTTTACGCAATAAAAGAGCCAAGTGGAAGAGTTTCCGTCGGAAAAAAGGCTCTCCATATGAGCGGGATGCGTATACTCTTTTCAAACAGGCCAATGCCGTCTTCCGTCGTACAATCCGCTCTGCAAAAAATCTAGCTGGATGTCGTATGCCTCTACTATCAACGCAGATACACCTGTTCCGCAAGTCTGGGCTCGCGTCAGGAAGATTGCAGGGAAACATGCGCCTACGCCGGCTCCAGTCCTCCATACCAACACTGGCATTGTGGGCGATCCGTCTCTGGTGGCCAATATGTTGGGACAACATTTCAGTGATGTTAGCACTGGCTCCCATCTCCCGCCCTCTTTCCAGATGCATAAACGCCGTTCTGAACTTAAGCGACTTGACTTCGCCTTATCATCTGATCAGTTTTTCAATGCCCCCTTCTCCCGGGCTGAGCTTGAGTCTAGCCTGGGAGCCTGTAAGGATACATGTGAAGGCCCTGACGGTGTCCATTACTTGATGCTGAAGCACTTATCTCCACCTGCGCTTGGCTTTCTCTTATCCATCTACAACCGTCTGTGGTCCACAGGCTTTTTTCCGGCTGAGTGGAGACATGCCATCCTTCTCCCATTCCTTAAGCCGGGTAAGTCGGGCCATGCACCAGCAGATTACAGCCCCATTGCCCTGGTCAGTTGTGTAGGCAAATTATTAGAACGCATGGTTCACTCCCGCTTAATGTGGCTCCTGGAATCAAGAGGCATCCTGTCACCTTTTCAATATGGCTTTCGCAAGGGCCGTAGTACTTTGGACCCATTATTGAGATTGGCGACTTCTATCCGCGATGCCTTTTCGGACACTAAGTCGGTTTTAGCTGTATTCTTCGATCTTGAAAAAGCGTATGATACTGCCTGGAAATACAACATCCTTCATACCCTTTTACGTTCTGGTGTGTCTGGCAACATGGCGGTATTCTTGAAGAACTTTCTCCGTGATCGTACTTTCCGAGTCAAGCTTCAGAATACATTCTCACGAACATACCCCCAACACGACGGTGTCCCACAGGGTTGTGTTCTTAGTACCATCCTTTTTATCCTAGCTATTAATGGTATTATTTCTTCTCTCCCTCTTGGTGTACGTGCTTCTTTGTATGTGGACGACTTCGCTATTTACGCTGTGGGTTTGGATATCGCTGCCCTACAAAATCTCATGCAGAAGGCCATTGATGCAGCTGCGCAGTGGGCTACGGCCCATGGTTTTCGGTTTTCGCCCTCGAAGTCTTGTGCCGTCATCTTCACAAAACGCCATACAGTCCCGCATCCTGTTCTTACGTTGTATAACCGCCCTCTGCCTTACAGGTCCTCAGCTCCATTCTTAGGTCTCATTTTCGATACTCGGTTGACATGGTACCCGCACATTACTTCGTTACTGACCTCCACCACCCGACGGCTTCAACTCTTACAAACCCTTAGCCACTTGTCTTGGGGTGCGGATCGGACGACTCTTCTGCGCCTCCATACAACGCTTATTCTCTCCAAGATCGATTATGGCTGCCAGGTATATGCCTCCGCTGCGCGTACAAACCTGGACTCCCTTCACCATCACGGTCTGCGCTTGTCGCTAGGGGCTTTTCGCTCTAATCCGGTTATTAGCCTTTATGCTGAATCAGGTGTCCCACCGCTATCATCCAGGCGGGATAAACTGACCCTTCGATATCATCTTCGCCTTCTGCAACACAGTTCGGCTGGTTTTCCTCCCACGGCTTCCGGCTTAGCCCCATCTGTGTCTGCTACTTCGTTCCCTGGTCGGGTCTCTGCTTTACTAGCCTCCTTCTCTTTTCCCATTCCATCGGTGCTACCCCTCCGACAGTCAGAGTTCCCCCCATGGCTACTCCCTCGCCCTACCGTTTGTACAGCTGCCCTCCCCCCCTCTAAGGCCTCTTCAACCCCACAGTTGCTTTATGCTCAGTTTGCGGAACATATGCTATGCCACTCTTCAGCCGTTCCAGTGTACACTGATGGTTCCAAGACCTCCACCGGTACAGGGTTTGCGGTTGTGTTCCTGGACCGGACCTTCCAACGTCACATCCAATCATGTGCTAGTGTCTTTACGGCTGAGTTATTAGCTATTTTATTTGCCCTACGTACTATTTTTTGCTCACACCTGCATACCTTTGTAATTTTTAGTGACTCCCTTAGTGCTCTTCAGAGTATTCAGTCCCTTCCCGCTGTTAACCCCTTAGTGCTGGAGATTCAAGAATGGTTGTTCCGCATCGCTACTAAATTGAAGTCCGTGTCTTTCTGTTGGGTCCCGAGTCATGTTGGAGTGCCTGGCAATGAGCGGGTTGATTTTTTCGCCCGCTCTGCTATTACCTCTCACCTACTCGTGCCACGACGTATTCCTGCATCTGATTACTTCCCACGTGTTACTCAATTACTACGTCAGCGCTGGCAGGACGAATGGGCCTCCATAAGGGTGTCTGATGTCAAACTGTGTTCTGTCAAACCTTCCGTCCTACCTTGGAAGTCTTCCTCTCATCGTAATCGTCGATGGGAGACCGCTCTAGCCCGTCTTCGGCTCGGCCACACCAGGCTCACGCATGGTCATTTGATGTCCTGTGCTGTCCCCACGCTCTGTCCTTGCTACCATATTCCAGTGTCTGTCCAGCATCTCCTGATCGACTGTCCGCGTTTCTCCAATGCCCGACGGCAGGCATTCCCCTTCATATCCTCCCTTAATCGCCCCCTTGTCTTAGCCGATATGCTTGGAGAGTCCCCCACTTTCTCCCTCCCACATCTTATGCGGTTTCGGTTTCTCCTCCATACCCGTCTCCTTCAGCTTCTTTAATTAGTGTTTCCTAGTCTTCTTCTCCTCTACTCCGTATTGCGCCCAGCCCCACAACACCTCCGATGTTTTTTTTTTTTTTCCACAAAGTTTCTTTTGGTGCCACATAGTCTTTTTAGGCTTGGTGCGAATCCCTATTTTAATAATAATAATACTGAAAGGCTTAAGCTGAGTTCCACCAATAACTGATGGCGGTATATTCTTCACCTTTTGATGAAATTGTGTTACAGGTTTCAAGTCAAACCGTTCATACTCCTAAATTGACCTTTTTCAGAATGGTCACAATCTCCTAGCGTAACTTTATTCTACCTAACCTAAACCAACCAAGCCGAAGCTAACCAAACGTAACACAACCAGGCCGAAGCTAACCTAACCTAACATAACTTAGTTTATGATTTTAGCCATTTGGGTCGTGGACGTTTACGAGTGAGGCCGTTTTAACCTGTTTCTTGTTTAACCCCTTCTGTACCGGCAACGTTTTTTCAATTATATTTTAGCTACATTTAGACGATTCCATGAGGCTTAGGAATGATATATAGTTGCTAAAACAATGAATTGAGATAGTCTGTAGCCTTAGAATTGGTAGACCTACTTCCTAAGCTGAATATAATTGTCTATCAGTTACCAGAACACATGAAAAGGACGACACCGATACTGTATGGGTTACCAAGTGACTCTCAAACCCAAAATAATGCGAAGAATTATCAAGATAAGCTTCACTCCTTCAAAAACTAATCTCATTCTGTATAGCAAGAGTAGACATGGGGTATATCCTTTATTTTAATATATTACCACTTTATATAATATACCTCTTCCCTATCACCAAGTGAAGATATGGTTTCTATATTTGTGCTAATTTCCATATAATCACCACCTTTGAAAACACTTGATGATTTCCTGTATTTGAGTGATTCGTGTTCCTTACTGTTTATCACTTGAGAATCGGTATTTATTTATATTTCTAAACCAAACAATATATTTTGAAAGAAGATAGGTATATAATATTTCTTGGTCAAATAGTGCTTTTTTTTTCTTGTCAAAACATGGAGGAGGAAGAGCCCATGAGGATGAATATGCAAAGCTAGGTTTTCTCAGAATGTGTATAAAATGTTGAGTTTTTTTTAGCAGGCTACAGTACTTCCGAATTTAGCTTTAACTGCATTCTGAACGTGTTGGTGCATATCTTTCACATGCCAACCGTTTCTTTTCATATATGTAACAATTCATTGCCATCCTTTACAGAACTAACACATGCGGTATGGGTGGGTTTTCTTATCTATCTACAGTATATATAGCCTATATTTATTTTATTTCATTTGTTTTACTCTGGCTAATATTTGACTATTTCAGTTAGATTAAGAAAAACTTTATATATTTAAAAATCTATGTTGTTATTAATTTCACTCCAACACCAAACACCTCCCAAAGAAGTTCATAAAAACAAGCATGTGATCCACCAGGATTCTAACCTGGGTTACCACATACAGATTTTAAACACTAACCATTCCACTGGTGTCATTATTAATAATAATCTGGCTAACACTAGACGACTTTATTTCGTTCAGGAGCAGATTCACGTAGGTAAAAGCTTAATTCATGAATATTAGTTTTGATTAAAGCAAAGATCGTTTGTTTTGTCTTTATTTTACTGTACCATCATCTTTACTAATTCCGTATATATTTCTAGAATTTTATGATTCTCTCTCTCTCTCTCTCTCTCTCTCTCTCTCTCTCTCTCTCTCTCTCTCTCTCTCTCTCTCTCTCTCTCTCTCTCTCTCTCTCTCTCTCTCTCTCTCTCTCTCTCTCTCTCTCTCTCTTCTCCCTTTCCCTCTATCTCCTTTATGACCTCAGTATTGCAAGCTCTTCCCTCTCACCACCGGCTTTGCACCTCATCCCAGACTCTCCTTCATTGCTCCCCTCACTCTTACTTGTAGCCCTAATAACGATATGCCCTTTAGTCCAACTATATATTCTCACCATTTGATCATTATCCTGACATTCACACACCCGTATCCATAGCTTGGAAGCAACCCATCTTATAGTCCACATTTATAAAAAGAAACGAGCAACAAAAATTTATTGATCGCCTCAAGGTTGCTTTTTGAACGGAAACGATGGGGTAGGCTACAGATGGATAATTACCACAGAGGTATTTTGAAGGGATGGCAGTTTTGAGCAGCTCGTGGGTTGTTCAGACCCTAAGTAAGTTCTGCCTGTGACCTCGGTTAAAATCCTAAATACTGTAACACTGGTATTTTCTTACGAGATTTCGGCCAAAGCCAAGATGCTTGTGGTTACCATGGACACAACGTTTGCCAGGGTTATCCCAGGTCATGCATTGACAACTAATCCGCTTTTGGGATGTGGGAGGGCTTCCATGTCCATTTTCTTCTCCAGGTTCATTAATTCAGCTTTCTACTCTTTAGCTATGGCCATCTTGCAGGAGGTTTTCTTATGATTCCCCCAATATGACTTGGTATGTAATGGTTTGCAGTCACTGTCAGACCCTTCCCAGTACCCCTACAGTAGGCCAGGTGGTGGCCCTCGATGGATGAACATTATTCATCATGTTACATGTATGGAGTTTTTATGGTCCCATTACTATGTATTTTAACTAGTAGCCGTTTACTTAGTTCAGTATTTGAGACCTACCAATTGCATCAGTTAAAATACAAGAAGTAGCAGCTGTATTATCTATTTTTGGGAGGTGTCTAAACTACTGCTGGGGTAACCATTGATTGAGTGATAGATTATATTGGGCTTTGGCAATTACTGTATTCCGCAATGTGCAGTATTATCAACCATCACAAAACCATTGTTGGTGCTTGTTGAATTGGTTTTTGACAGTCTGTTCTTTTCTAATTTGATTAAGGTATGTGGAAATGCATCCTCCTCTACCTCCAAACACTTGTGTGGTGGTTTATCCAGAAGGTTTTAGATTTTTTAATGTTCATGATTTCGTTTAATCACCTTTCTCTTGTAGGTGGCTGGAGAGGTTTTCGTTTCTAGTGCCATTAGAAAGATGTGAAAATCCCTGGGCATGGAGTGCAACTTCCTTTTGATACATGTTTCACTCGTGTACCTTGCTCTTTTAAGACATAGGTTTAACTTAAACCAGTCGATGGCTCACGTTACTAAACTGTGTCCTTTTTTGGATGGCATGGGAAGCCTTTGGGCATGTTGAAAGAATACGGTTGGGTAGATGTGACTGGCTAGACTGTCAATGGAATCGTGTGTGAGAGGGGTGGATAGAAGAAATTAGAGGTTGGATAGGTGGCTGCTGATACAACATTTGTTTTCATTAAAACACACAATTGAAGGCCACTTATGAAAAAAATGCTAGATTGCCTGAATTATATAAAACTATACAGGCTCACCATTATGTGTGCTTCAGTTACGCCAGTCAGGGAGTTTTCACTCTCAAGCAGTTTGTTAACACTATTTTGAAAGAAGCCATTTGTTATGGCATTCTAGATGAAGAATGCATCATTATACAAGATAATTATGTTAGTATAGATATATTAAAAAGGCAAGTCATACATGGTATATAGTTGTTTGATTATGTTAAAGCTAGTGTTGTTTGTTCACCAGTTACTACTATTTTCCAAGAAATATCAGGGATATGAAAAATAATTACATTTACACTAATGACATGCTACAAGTCCTTATAATATATAGACATCTAATAGACAATAAATTTGAAACACTGAATTCTGTGAGGAAGGCAATTGAAGCATTATACAGTAGGTACCTTTTTAGAAATGACCTCCCACACATGTCAAGTTGAAAGTCAAATATTCTATGTTTTTAATATGAATATGAATTTCATTCCAATTGCACCACAGCCTGCATTTTCATTGTTGAACTATCATAATAAAACCAAATCAACATAATCTATGTCCACTTTGTGTGTGTGTTTCCTCAGAATGATGTTTCCAGATGTCCACTTTAAACCCTTTTCAGTTTAGGACGCTTTTCTTCATATTATTCTTGCTAATATTAGACGAGTTTACTTAGCTTTGGAAGGCTCTCTAAGAGTAACAGGCGTAAAATGCATATCCACTAACCCTCTGACTTCAACCCCCAAATATCCGTCCTAAGTTAATGAAATCTTCTAATGATAGCCAGAATACAAAGGAGAAGTGCATCTTCAAATACTAAAAGGGTTAACCTAAACTGTACTATCTAATAAGCTACTCCATTATCTAACTATCCCCCAGCCAATAGTTCTCCTGCAACTCACCATGTTATTATTCCGCAGGCCCAAGTGGAGCCGCGGGTAGCCACGATCGGCGGTGATATGCTGAAGACCCTCCAGCTGCCGGGCACGGGCGAGATAGGCCGTGAGTTTCTGCGCTTTGTTGACATTTCTTCTCCTCCTTCTTCCTTATCCAGGCACTTGTTCTCCTTCTTCTTTATCCAGGCACTTGTTCTCCTCCTTCTATATCCAGGTACTTCTACTTCGACTCTTCATGGCTGCGTTCAGTATATCGATATAGCGGTATACGTAGCACATGCACTGACCTGCAAATATATGGACTGGATAACTCTTCTGAAATTGCTGCGCTAGTTTGTAATTCTTGGCCAGATATATGCTTGAATTATGGCCATGTGATAATTCATCCGACTGTAAATTCATTACTAAAGTGTGCAATATCGAAGATTATGAAATAAAATATTGTCCGTCCATCTTTTTACAGACCGATGTATGCTGCGTATTACACCATTTTGCTCAACTGAATGAAGCTCAGATTTCATGCTCACTTCTTACAGACAATTACTTTTCTTTGTCTTTGCTCACATCTCCAAGCACTTTAACTTTATATTTTCGCTTCTATTCATGCATTTCTCATTTTCCGACTATGAACATGGCCGTGTTAGAGCACTTTATCCTCATTCAGCCATATTCAGAGTTGCCTGAGTTTGGAATGTAAATTTCCAAACAGATCATAATTCAACCGTGATCTTATTTTCTCCTCAATATTATAAAATACTCCACAATAAGAATCTCTTACACAAGTTTTTAATTTATGTTTGCATTTGAATATAATCAAATTTAATGCTTACATATTTTTGTGGTTATTTTTTGTCAAATCCTCCAAAAGAACGTTATGGTCGGTATTATTTAGAGGTTTACTGCTCTGTAGCCCATATACAGCTGACAAATCATCATGTTTCAGCCTGACCGCTTACGGCAACAAAACCCAACCTGACGAAGAGTATGGTATTATTCTTGCTGTTATAATGTTAAAAGTTACCAAATACTATCGATTTATGTTTAAGTATTAATGACTGTGTATTTGTAGAAAATGTTTTTTATATACTGTTTAATATTATATGACAATTGTGCACAGAAGTTCGTAGTATATTTTTAAAGCAACTTATGGACTCTGGTATGTTTTTTGTTTTTGTTTTTTAATGTTCAGTTCTTTTTGCCTCATTAGTAAATGTTCAGTATCTCATTTGTACTGTAGGACATTATAACACGAACATCTTCGTGCAAGTGTTGAATATCTTACTGTCTAACTCTAAATCTGATCTAAACATAATATTTTTCAGTTTTGGTTTCATCGTTGCCAATCTTAACAAATCGACATGTTTAAAAAAAATGGCTGAATGAATATGGTTGTTAATCTCTTTCTAAAACCACCACAAGTGTCAGAAGGATAATGGAGTCTTTGATTGAAGTTAGTGGGATGTTGAATTCTCTGTCATCCACCATCACCGTCTTCTACCAATACTTCTTTGATCCTCTTCTCTGTCACTTGTGGCTCTCTATTAAGTTCTTTCTAACAGCACTTATAGTAGTTTCTATTCTTTTGCTGGTAAGCGTCATGCATAAGTAGTAAAGTAAGACTGACTAGCAACTTTCTATAATATGTCTTTGATTTTCAGAAAGCGTAGTAGTTCAGTAAAGTTTCTGTACATTTTGTATAACTAGCATGAAATATGTAATACAATCGTGATAATATATTCTGTTCTGTAATTATAGCAAATGTAATATCTTCATTCTGTTGCATACTAGTGTTACGCTGTATAAACACTAGATCTTCATATTAACATTATTTTGTTCTGAATGACATTTAGCAATTTAGTTCCACGTAGGCTTTTTTGCTCAGCACTAAAACACAACCTTACAATACAATCTTGGAAAAAAAAAATACTACCAACGACTTATCGGATCATAAGTCCACCAACATCCTGCAACTGGTCCACCACACTTTAGTAACTTCGGGACAAAGGTGACACAATTAACCACTTGTGAATTTCGGGGTATAAGGAAGTTCAAGCTAGGCTATAGACATTGATATTAACCCTTTGAGTACCAGCGACATATGTTATCTTTTCATTCTAGCTATATTTAGACGATATTATGCAGCTTAGGAAGGATCTGCGGTAGTAGTACAGTAGTAGTAGTAGTCGTTTCCTAGGCTGCCTGGCCGAACAGCCCCAAGCCCCTAAGGAAGGCCACGGCCGAGACCGGGTTTTCCCACAAAGTTCTCTAAGAGTGGGTGTTGTGTTGTTGGCATAAGTGGTTGTTTGTTTTGCAGTCTTCCATAATGTGTTTGATAGTGTGCGATGTTGTGTTACAACCCAGACAGGTGTCCTGGACGGAGTCATTCAGCTTCTTCTGATGACTCAGACGGGCTGGATGGTGCCCACATTGCAGCCTACCCAGGTGGACTCTGTCCTCACTGGAAAGGATGGTTTCTGAGGGTTTCTGAGTTACTAGATGGATCGGTGGGTGATTTGAGTATGGATATGTATCTAGAGGCTGGCTTGGGGTGGGCAAGGGGGGAGTGAAGACAGTATTTGTGTATGATAACGAGTTCTAGGTGTTGTTTTGATGTTTCCTGGTATGTGTGGATGTTCTGCCATGTAGTGTAGTGGGTGGTGTTGGTTTGTGGAGGCTGCGGCAATAAATTGTGTGCCTTTCATATCAAGGTGATCCTTGATTTTGAGGACTTTGGTTTCCTGGTGTAGGGGGTATGTAGGTGTGGTAGTTGTGCAGCCAGTGATTATTTTTAGGGATTTGTTCTGTATGGTCTGTAGGGTGTTGTGATGTGTTTCAGAGAGGTTAGAGGCCCAAGCAGGGCTAGCATATTTCATTACTGAATTTATATATTGTTTGTATACTGTGGTGGTAGTTTCTTTGTTATGTCCAAATGTTGTGTGGGCAAGTGACTTGAGGGCATTTAGTCTTGGTGTCAGTTTGTTTTTTATGTTTTTTATGTTTGTAATGTGTTGTTTAAATTACATTGATATATCGTATGTTACACCAAGGATTTTGTGTATGTGTGTGTGTGTGTGTGTGTGTGTGTGTGTGTGTGTGTGTGTGTGTGTTATAGGGATGTTGTTTAAGGTGAGGTGAGGGATGTGACTATCCAGTTTGTGAGAAGGGTCGCATTAGATTTGGCTGGGTCTAGTTTGAGTCTGTTTGCGCATTAGATTTGGCTGGGTCTAGTTTGAGTCTGTTTGCGGTGAACCAGTCGTGTAGTGTGTTGAGGTACAGCTGGAGGAGTTGTGCGGCTGTGTTTGCGTCTCGGTGTGTACATCTGAGTGTTATGTCGTCTGCGTAAGAGGCTGTGTGTATCTGGGGTGTGTGGGGTATGGGTAGGTCGTGCATGTATAGATTGAAAAGTGTTGGTGACAAGACGGATCCCTGAGGGACTCAGTTTGTGAAATTTCTGATGTTTGATGACTGGCCAGCAAATCTTACATAGGAACATCTGCCTGCTAGATAGTTGGCCATCCATATTTTTGTGTATGTTTGTGCTAAAAATTGTGTTTGTAAGGTTGTGGCGGGGAATGGCATCAAAAGCTTTACTAAGGTCAATTGTTACAAGAGGTGTTCTGTGTGGTGGCCTAGATGAATTGATGCCATCAAAAACGTTTAGTGTGAAGTCTGTAAGAAGGGTGTTTGTGGAGTGTAGTGGCCTAAAGCCGTGTTGTGATATAGCTAAGGGAATGTGAGGTGTGGTTAGTTTAAATATGATGCATTCGGTAACTTTTGAGGGGGTGCAAACGAGAGTGATGGGGCAGTGTGAGGAGGGTAGCGTGGGGTCTTTGTTTGGTTTGGGAATAGTGATGATGACACCATGCTTCCAGATGTTGGTTATTATGTTGTGTAAATAGCTGTAGTTTGATATGTTGGCGAGTGCTTGAATGTTTTCTAGTCCCAGGTGTCTAAGGTGTATGTTACTTATTTTGTCTGGGCTACAGGTGGATGAGTGTTTGAGTTTGTCGATGATGTGCTTTGTCTGACTGTTAATGAAGTGTCCATAGTTCGGGTCTGTAGGAAATAGTCGCTTTCGTCGGATGACTCGTCTATTGTCACGGTGGGGGTTACGATGGCTGACTCGTGAAAAATTATTGATGGGAATATCTGCTTGGTTTTTTTAATGTATTGTGTCTGTTGTTGTGATGGCAGCATGTGTTTGTGTTGTGTTACTTTTGCAGAGTGTTATGCCGATAATTATTTTGTAGAGTTTGCTGGTTTTTGTTTTGCGATCAAGTGTTCGGAGGTAACTATTTCAGTTTAGTGTTTGTTGACTACAAGGAGCCTACGAAAAATAACCACCGGAGGAGCATTTCTCGATGTGGAAAAATACGGTATTGTGTGTGTTGTTAGGAGATATGTGGTACTTGCCCAGGTGACCGAAGCCACACCCAGGATCTCGTGCCCCTGGGAGGGTGGCAGGGGGATGTTGTTGCTGCTCCTCTTGCAACTTTCAGTTCTGGGGGGTGGTCCCACGGCGAAGACGCCGCCACACCAGGACCAAAAATGTGGAACGCTTCACGATTTTGTGTGTCATCCTTGCGTGGTAGTTAAAAAGGTTGGTTGAGATAGTTTGAAGCCTTATTATTGCTAGAGATCCTTCCTAATCTGAATAATATTGTCTAATAGTTGCTACAATATAATGAAAAGGATGTCACCGGTACTGTATGAGTTAATACGAATTACAACACAAATGTGTGCATTTGATAAATGTAAATAATGTTGAATTTGATTTATTAAACTTTTATGTGAACTAGCACAGAATATTGGTTTGTATTTCGCCTAACTATCGATGTCTAAGCATAATCTTTATTTTAGCTTACAAGTCGCAAGTGTTCAATTGTTGAATTTTGTGCATTAGTGATTGAGAACACATAAACGTACTTTAAAAGAACAAGAACATACGGGTATGTATATTGATATGAGCCCCCACGTCTTTTTATCATTAATAAAGAAAATCTTATCATATTATATATTTCTAGCGGCATCCTAGAACAGAAAGTACCCAAGAGATTAAACTAGCTACAAATTAAACGGGATTGCCAGATGTTTAAAGCAATAACACGACAACTCCATAAATACATGGTAAATATACAATAATGGTATTGTATTTACACTTTACTTTAACTCATTTTTGCCATACTGATGTTCTACTAATATATCTAACGTAAAGAAAAATGTGAGTTGGATATGTTGTTATGCAAATATGAATAATTTTGGTATATGTGGTAATTTTCAAGCACAAGTATCTCAAATCCGAATATATATAATCTATGTCACGTTCATACCATAATTGTGTATGGCAAGTTGACAATTATATACAGTAACTCATGAATCATATAAATAGACCATTATATAGCCAACCAAATAGTTAACATTAGTAAAACAGTCTCCGATGGGAATGTTACGAATACACGATGTATTAGAACTGAAGATAGTACCAACCGATGTTACAGGCAGATTTGTAGTTATTCGTTTATTTATTTTTTTTTTTTTTTTTTTTTTTTTTTTTTTTTTTTTTTTTTTTTTTTCCCTTGATCTTCATCAAACTTAAACCCATATACGCCCCTTTGAGATAAATGTTTAAATTTTTAGGTAGAAAGATGCCCTGGACAAAGGCCGACTACTAAATTGCAGGCTCGCTCTCGCTCGCCAGGAAAATCTACACCTAAATTACACGAAAGGTTGTCAAATCGCCAAAGTAATTGGGCGAATGTCTTGAAATCTCAAAACCAATGGAGCCAAACATGAAGGAGAAAGAATTCCAGAACCCCCCCTCCCCCCCTTAATTTACTGCAACATCTCATATTAAAATGTACATAGACTATACAATTATGCAAATGAAGTCACTGTAAATAATATCTAGGGGGGTAAGAAGCTGTATTACGGGATGTTGTTGAATAAGCAAGACTGGTGGACTCCTTATGTTACTCCAGCCAAAATATTTGAAGGTAGCCCACCAACCATCGTTTCTTGGGTACTTAGTGTCAGAATGGAGATTAGATTGTGAAAGAGGACCTTAGTTGTACTGATATACGCGTAGATTCAATAGGCATTCACAATATGATTGATCAGAGATTGCGAATTATATAAACGAAACGAAGAAATGTCACACGCTGTGCCATTTGAAATAATTGTGGGTGTACTACTATCAACTACTCGGTAATTTGGTAAATAATTATTTGAATAATTATTTTTGTTCCTTAATGATAATTAAAATCAGTTTAACACAAATATAAAAACTATGTTAGAGGTAAGCTACTTATAAAACAAATGAACTATTAAGTAACACTGAAAAGGACAAAGCTTAGCTAAATGACAATGTTGTGCTCTTAAAAGTGTCATTGTGTGATGTGGAAAAATGTAGAGAAGGAATTGTTATTTAAATAAATGTTTGCTGTCACAAGAATGTTTGCAACTCACTGTTGACACTTCCATGCCTATGCATTACAACTGTCCGCAATAAACTGCATTAAAGCACAATAGCAACACGAAAGCTAACCTCCCTGAAGAGCATCAACATATAATTAATAAAGAATTATGTTTTAGAATAGGCATAAACTGGACACGAGTGATCTGCATTAAACACTATAAAAGAAAAAAAACTAACCCCTGTGAAGAGCATCAAGAGATAAATAACATACAGCCAGGGAAATAAACTGAATCGTTCCATGCCAACTATGAACCTTTGGAACAGTGAAGCAATGAAGCAGGGACGGTGTATATAGTTGTATTGCTGCGTATATATAATGATAAGGGTACAGTCGTGAACAATAGTTTCTGTACCTTGCCTGGCTGGTGGAAAGCCAAGGTTGAAGAAAGACCAAGCGAAGGAAATTTAAGCCAGTATCACACTAGCGCTTTTGTCCCTTTAAATTATTGAAGGGGAGACTGGCCGTTTGTTTGGTCTATTAATTCATTTATTCATATATTTTTTTTAGTTTCCACCCTAGACCTCCATCAAGCTTAGAAAAACACCCCCTAGACCCCCCTTCAAGACAAATTTTTAAATTTTTCGGTAGAAAACATTTCCGGCCAAAGGCCGGTTCCTCTTAAAATTGCAGGCTCGCTATCGCTCGCCAGGAAATAATCGACACCTAAATGGCACGAAAGGTCTTAACATTGACAACGAAATGGGGCTAAAGGTGTTAAAATTGCCAAACTAATGGGCCGAACGTCTTATAATCTCAAAACTAGTGGGGCTAAACAGTAGGGAGAAGGGGGTCCAGAAAAACGGTCTTCCTCCCCTTAACATAAACTAATCCACACCAGTTTCACACTAGTAGATATAGAGGTGACTGTGACAATGAGTGGGCATAAACATATGAAAGATATAAATATAAAGTGTTTTGCGTTAAATTTATATTATTTCGTATCTAGTTTCCCAGGGGGATGAGTTTATTTCTAACCAGGGCATGAATTTCATGCCAGGCAGAAAGGTTAAACATTTATAATAGGGTAGAATACTTGAGTTATCTTATAACTCATTATTCTTATTAGTTATTTTAGAATATACTTATATCAGTAAACACATAAATATGCTGCGGATGAACATATGTATATGTATTAATTTTATATTGAGAGATGGGGACACCCATCATCCACATTGTGGATAATGTTGTGTTCAAAGAAAGCATTTTTGATGAAATGTGTGTCAGTTAGTTGACCAGTCGCACTTTATTTCTTCATGTCAGAATGTCCAACTGTATTTCTATTCATATTATCGATATATAAGTGTATTCTGAAATTTTGAGTAAACAAAATTATATACAGTATGATAATGCTGCAAAAGTAAAGTTACAATTTTACCAAAGAAACTATTGTTCATGACTGTATAGTAATGCATTTGTATCCATTGTCTCGAAGCCCAAAGGTTCACATATCCAGGGGGTTCATATGGCAGGCGACCCAACACGACTATTTTCCCTGACTGTACAGCTGCTTTGAAAAGTTTGTGGACCTCATATGATTTTCGTTTTGCAATTGTATCCTTTGAGATTAATTCATGGGCGTAATATCATATACACTGAATAATACATAAGATTTTGGTATTCATACTCGTGTGAATTAATCCAAAGTTTTATATATGTATTTTGAAAATTATGAGAGGTACAGTGACACTTAAAAGTCGGGTCCCACCTTTGCAACTTCAAATTTGTTTCCCATTCTGCATTGAAAAAAATACTTATCAACTGAAGTGGACGATTATTATGGGAGAAATGGTGCTAAACCTCCTCAGCAGCCCCTCTCTCTGTCCCTCCACTTGGAAACATGTGCTCTACGAGACAGAGCCATGTGTTGAGCTAGCTCCAGTCATCTGCCAGCATGGCTCTCTTGTGCCATATATTTTTCATCAATGCATCATGGCTTTATTCTATACTGTTCAGTTTCTCCCCCGGAGACAAAGCCTCTCCTTGACCTTGCCATAGCTGTGATGCATTCAGTAGCTACTGCAAGGGCATCTCGTTTGAGGTAGTACCATAATTCTACAGGATCCTCGAGGAAATCGAGCAGAGAAAACCTATTTGAAGCTGTCACTACATTCTCTCCTGCACAATCTTCATCCCCTAAGCCTTTCAAGATGAAACCCATGGGGATGACATTCTGAGTTTTTATATGGTTATGACGCACAGCTTGAACTAAGTTGTGGTCCATAGCAAAGAACTTGGCACTCATATAGACCTATAGTTTTGAAGGATTTTCTAACTATGAGGATAGGATTGATCTCCTTCCTTGCACTGATAGCAATAGAAAGCCAGGATCCAGCAATCTTTAAGTTCTTGATCCTTGCGAAGTTAATGATGATAAAACCATTGACAGTCCTGGTTCCAGAGCCATGAGGACCAACAAAATGGCTGCATTGAAACAGTTCTTTCTTTTCTAAATCACTCTAAGTAGTAGCATGCATTTCAGTAGGAAAGATAAAGCCTAATGTGTGCTTCATCCTCGGCAGAAGTATATGCCCATCATCTAGTGTAACACCCATAACCTCCCAGAGAGGAGATTGCTATCGAAACCCCTTCATGGTGGGCTCCACTACCTCAACCAGACCAGTAGTATATGTAGCCATCAGAACTGCTCTCGCCACTTTCAAGAGAGCCACCATATCAACTCTCGGCTCTCCAGGCAGAAAGGGCAATCACTCATCATCTGAGAGGGTTCGAATGTTCCAAGTTCCAACACAGAGGTCCTTCTAAAAATTAAATCCTGGTTAGGGTCCTCTACTGTGTGCTGTGACTACCCCTAAAATTTGAAAGTTGGACCAGGGGGCTTCGACAGACTTCCAAACACATGGGGCCAAGTGCTTTACCCCATGTTTATTATAATGAGCGCCGATCTGGTCCAGTGGGCTGAACCTATCAAAACAAGTTGATGGACCTAGCTTGCTAGATGAATATCCTCAAGAACAGACTCTGCAGCAAGCCGGGGTTAGTTTCAAATCTACAGGACCATTTTTGGTTTTTCTTTTAAGTTTAGTGGTAACATAGTTTTTGCAATGCAGGGCCACAAATCCTGCTCCAATCTGCTGGATTTCCCCCAAGCATTGGAAGTAATGGGGCAAGGTCATTACTTTCCTTAGGCGAGTTGCCAGCCAAAGTTATGAATCCCGTCCATCCACTTATTCTTAGGGAATATGCTTTATGCAATGTACTCTGACCCAGAGCAGATCAGAGGTGCTCTTACCCAAAAAGTTGAGAAATATTTTTCCATCTACCAAGAGAGGTAAATAAAGTTGAAGTTGTGAAAGTTGGACACGACTTATGAGAGTGATTGTAGAGGACTTTTTTGAGTGACTGTACCCCCACACCAAACGACTTGTCACCTTGCACCCTCTGTCTCACACCACAACCTCACCTTTGCTCTATTTTTTTCCCAAAAGGTTGTGTTTCCTGCAAGTAGATTTTAAGTATGGAATGACATCGTTTTCCTTGTGATTGATAAAGTGATGATTTGTACAAATAATTTAATATTTTTAATTGTTTTTCCCCACAGTCAAAGCATGATTTATATTTGAATTATTCTTATTATCATGCATCACTATTCATCAGTTTAGCATTCAACACCAGTGATTATTTTGTTAATTATGCTTTTTTAGAAGTTTTCAAAGGCGGCTGTATTGTATTCTCCATTTTTATGCATATCTTTCAGTTAACTCCCTACTTCAGAAAGGAGTGATAACAGGTGAGCCAATGAAAACAACCACAACAACAACAACAATAACAACAACATCTGATACCCGTTACCTAGGCAGCAAGGTTGATCTAGGAACACTGTATTATCTTTTCAGTCCTTTAGAAATTTTTATCTAAAACTTATATTAGCATAACTTGACGATTTGCGTTGTTCATCCTTGTACAAATTCATACTATTTTCCTTCATTCTGATATATATATACTGTATATACTGTATATATACTGTACATACGTAAAATATGCTGAGTATTTAATTTTACTCAAATTTATTGACCAAATGTTTTCAAAAAAATATATTATATTATAGTTATGTTGCCAATTTGTTGAAGATTACTACTATTCTATGTCAGTGTTGCTGTCCTAAGTAAGAGGGTAGAGGTGTGAGGCGGTTTTTTTACCCCCACACTACCTCCAAGCACACAAGAACTTAAACCACTCTTTATCGTGCATTTTTGAGCCTTCATCATCCTTACTGAAAGTATTTTTACCCCTTTTTGCACCCATAAGGAGATGAAGCATCCGTATTTATTTTTTGTTTTGATATGTGTTTTTTTTGATAGAACGGAAGGCTTACTAACCATATTTTTGCTAGCTGTAGCTGCTGACGCTGTCCTCTTGGTGAATTTTTTGAAAGCCTTCCAGTGTATTTTTTTGTCTGTGTTGATCCTTGGCATCCACCTCCTCTGGTATCCTAACTCCGTCGTGCGTCTACAGGAACAATGTGTCCCTTGTCGAGAATATGTTAACTTCTTGCACCACTCTGTACTTCCATCCTGTGTTTAGCCTAGTATAAGGAAACAGTTTTTGTGCATATTGATATATTGTTATATTAAAACACGAAAGAGAGTATGTATGTGTTGATAAGATAAGAATATCAAATTAAGAATAATAAATGCACTATATATTGTAGCTAATACTTACAACATAGAAAATACTATTTTAAGAATACCCAGTTTATATACATGGAATCGCTAATGAAATTACGTATTCACTGTTCAATATATATTCACTATTTGATTTAGCAACATCAGGCATGATATATCGCTTGAATAATTGAAAAAAACTAAAAATTGTAAAAGATAGAATGCTCACTAGAACAGCACCAGTACGGCGAGACCAAATATTTGTTTGCAAAAGGTCAATTATGACCAAAATTACCCTGTTTTTCTTTCATAATGACTTATTCAACTTCCTGGAGAAATAGATATGCTCTGTAAGTTAGAATGCTCTATGAAGCGTGACAGGAATATGAACGTAAGTAGTCTGCGCATGTTGGACTGGAATACGGTATATTTGCATGGAGTGATGGACGACCACAAAAAAGAATATGTCACTGGAAATTATCTTCTATTTACTAAATACAATATATAATGTGAAAGCTGCATACCAATGACCAAGTATGGTTAAACGATTAATTGATAAGAATATCTATTTGAAAAAATAATACTGACAAAAAAGTCCATATTAATGAATTAAGAAGTCAGGGGAATTGCATAATGCCAAGTAAGTAATGAAATGGTCTACTGTAAAATTCTTATGTGAATCAATATAGATAAGTAGATTAAGTTGTTATAAGCCAATTATGTAGTAAATGGCTGCCATTGTGTCCTGATGATTAACTTAGAGGATGCTGGGCTGCTGTCCAAAATTATGTTGACATGACTCTCCTCCCATGCCAGTGTACCTCAAGCGAAGCAAGAGCGAGCGAGTGCGACCCCGGGTATCAGGTCCAGGGGGAGGCGGAGGAGGGCCGGGAGGGATAGGTGAGGAAGGAGTCAAGACAGTGGCAGGTGACATCTTAGAGCATATCTCACCACGGCCCCACCACCGCCGCCTCTCAATGGGCCATAATCCCCGGGGACACCATGCTACCACCCCACAGCGCCTCACTGTGGAGCCAGATTCTGGGAATTTCGGCCTTTCAACCTCCGACTTAAGCCTCGACTCCAACAGTTCTTGTAACCCAAGTTACAAGTATGGCAACCAGGTAGGGCAGCTACCCCACCTTGACATATATCTTGCTATTTTACTGTTATTTCAAATATGTTAATTTTATTATTTTGTATGTTAAATTTTCCTCTGGTTAGTGCATAGAAATATATTTTTGACATTGCCATAAGGAACCTGTTCACCTTTTTCTGAAGTCGGGCAAGAGTGGTTTTGTGCCTCCACAGCAGCAGTCCTATCACTCCACTGGTCCTGGAACTCCCGCCTGAAAAATATTTATCCCACCTGATGTTGCAGGTGTCATACGCGGGAGGGTACTACGGGTACCCCGTGGGACAGGGGTACCCGCCAGAGCGGCAGGGCAGCAGACGGATGCGTCTGGTAGTACCTCGAGGCAGCGGTGGAGGCGAGGACTCTCTGGGTCTTGGCCGAGATCAGGTTGATCGTAAGGCTTCACTTACCAACTCCCACGACAATCAGCAACAACAGTCAGATCAGCAAAAGCCACCAAGGTCAGAAATAAAGTCTAGTATACAACATATAATAAAGTAGACGTGCCGTTTTGCCCAAAATCAAAACGGCATACCCAACTCTGCGATGGGTTACCATCATCAATTACAATCACCGTCACTATTACTGCCATCATCACTACAACTGCCACAATTATCAGGACTACTGTCATCATCACTATTACTATGATCATCATCACTACTACAATTACAATCATGGCTACTACTCTCACCATCATCACTACTACTGTCACCATTGTCACTACCATCTTAATTACTACTATCATCATTGATACTACAACTATCAACCATCATTACTACTATCATCACCACCATCTTACAATCATCATTACTACTGTTAACATCATCACTACTACTATAACCATCATCATGACTACTGTCACAAGTATTACCATCACATATCCTACTGTCACCATCATCACTACTACTGCCATCATCACCATTACTATGATCTTCATCACAACTATTGTCATCATCACTACAACTTTCACCATCATCACTACTACTCACCATCATCACTAATACTCACTACCATCATCACTACAACTATCATCACTACTATTATGACCATAATCACTACTACTAGTACTGTCACCATCATATCTACTACTGTCACCATCATAATATTATCTACTACTGTCATCATCATTACTACTGTCATCATCATCAATACAACTACAACCATCATCACTACTATTATCACCATCATCACTACTATCACCATCAATCCCACTATTACTACCATCAATTCTAATGCCAACTAAACTATCTTAACCTAGCAAATGCGGAGCGAGATGATTTCGCCCCCAGAACGAATGCGTTCATAATGTGTGAGCCCCTTCGGGGCTCACACGCTAAGAACGCCATCATTGCTGGGGGGGGGGGGGGGGGGGTCTGGCAGGGGGGGGGGGGGGCGTGGGGGGGGGGAGAGGGGGGTAAAACCATATCTTGGACCTAAAATCATAACTATTGCATAAAGTCAAAAAATCTTTTTTGACTGATGTTTGCATTCACACAACAAATGTTTGTGTGAAATTTGGTGAAAATCCGTCCAACGGTCTAGGAGGAGTTTCGAGACAGACGGACAACGACAACAACGACAACGACGAAAAAAGAACAAAAATTGTGGTACCCACTATACGGGGGGGCGATACCAAACTCTGCTTACGCAGAGTTGATAAAAAGAAGTTTAAACTCACAATCTGCTATGTGCCTAGTTAATGATGTCTTAATCACTTTTCAGATTTGTTTTAGAATAAATATTTTTTGGATTCACATGCTTCTTTTTTATATGAGCAATGATGATATATCAACTTTTCAAAAAATACTATTATATATTGATTTTAACTGTAGGTTCTAGGAAAAAACTACTGATACTTGAAAACCATGCATGCTAATAATTTACAAACTAATCAAACTATTAAGTAAACTCAACAAATGTCATTGATGTTTTAAATGATAGTTTAGTATCATAATTAACCACCAATTTCTTTCAAATATCTTTGTTGAAAGGTAATAATGATGATAATTTTCGTGAAGAGGTTTAGATTCTTAGCTTTATATATATCATATTAATATCAAATTGCTTTAAAACATAAGACACGAGCTATTTACATAATTTATTATGCTACTTACAATTACTTCTTGCACAATTTATAAGTGCACTATCAATAGATAGTATTGCTACTGAAGAATAATATATTTCAAGAAAATCATATATTTCAAGAAAATCATAATTATCAAGAACATCATATATTTCAAGAACATCATATATTTCAAGAAAATTGTATATTTCAAAATTATTTTGATGAGCACCATTATATTTTCTTTTTATATCATTACATATTTATTTTTCGTAATTGAATTTTTTTTATGCAAGCCTTATTCATTCCAGCAGTAGTCTGTCGCCATCGCGGTCATTGTCGCGTGGGGCTCTGAGCAAGCAGTACTCCCTGCCTGCTAGCGCTCGCAATGCCCGTTACATGCCACGCCATCGCCACTCCTTCCGCCACGACCGGCCCCAGTACCAGCACCATGAGCACGCCTTTGACCACCCGCACGTCCGCACCCACTCCGCCTCGCTCCACGCTCCGCACGACCACCGCCCCCACGTCACCCGCGACCTCCACTCCCCACGTCACGAGAGTCCCCACCTGCCGAGAGAGCTTCACTCCCCACGTCACGAGAGTCCGCACTTACCCCGTGAACTGCACTCCCCGCGGGTGGAGGCTCCCGTGGTGGCTCAAGTGGTTGTGGATGAGCCGCAGGACAAGTCGACGTAGGGGCGGACGAGGCCGGGTGTTCTGTACGTCATCTATGAAGTGGACGAAACCTCGGACGACAGCCCAGGAGAAAGTCCCACCAGAGGCGTTGATGTCAGCGTCATTCACGATTACCAAGATATTAGCGACTGTGAGTTCCCTGTAGAGGGTGCTGAGAGCCGCCAAACAGTAAGTGAACCTGATTATGATGATAAAATTGAATATCATGAAATGGACAATAATTATCAAGAGGAGAAAGAAAGTGAGCATCCTAGATTGGATCAAGATAGTTACTCAGGTGATGAGATAGAAGAGGAGAATCATGATGATAGAGTCGATGATCATAAAATTGATAGCGCTGACGAAGACCGTGGAGAGAGTGCGGATGAAAACATTGAGAGTGCTGACGAGTATCATGAAGAATTTGCAGTAAAGAAGATAGATAAGAATAAAGAAAGTCCAGGTAAATATTATGACAACAAATCCGATGATTACCAGGTTGAAAACAAATATGCTGTAGAGAAAGTAGGACCAGATGACGAAATTAGTACTGTCGATTACCTTACGGAAGATGAGGAATATTGCGAAGAGATTACCACTGAATATCATACTAAAGTTGTTGACCAATCCTGTGGCGTTGCAATATCAAGCCAAGATCTAGTAATATACGATAAGAAGATCAGGTCACCCATTGATTATCCCGGTGATATCAAGCACCAGTACAATTTGGATTATCTGGACCGACCTTCCGATCTGTGTCCCGATTACATCGAGATCTACAAGGAGGAAGTCACGGCCGTATACAAAGAAGAGTTTACGGCACTGTACCAGCAAGTTTATCCCACCACCTACCCTGCCGCTTACCCGTTAGATTACCCTTCCAGCCGGTCACTGGAGGGTTACCCACATCAAGGCCCATACTTTGTGGTAGAGGTTGTCAGAGAGATGCCCAGCTTAAGAGCGATGGATGATTGGCTAGTCCCCCATATCATGAATTTTTAGCAACATATATGAGTGATAATTTTTTATTTGCCCATATGAACATTAGCTACCCACAGGAGTGAATTGTTAATGACCTTTATGAGTGTGTGCGAACAAAAGTGTTTGGTGAGGTGCATTCCATTAATTTGAAAATAACTTTTGCATTGCAGAAATGAAACTTTGATTATAGTTATCATTTGATAAAAAATGGAATAGCTAAAATTACCAAAGAATCTCATTGGACACACTAAAGTTATGAAATAGTAGAGACTAAAAATCACTGTAACATTAAAGATTTATGTGATCTGTGAAAATTCAGTAACATACTAGGTTTATTAGAGACATTTCTTATGAATGGCACTTTCACAGATACAAATTTTAGCAATGTGAAAACTGAAAATGCTAACTACAAGATGAACATTTCATAAAATTGCAGAACAATCCATGTATGTACGGTAATTAGGTTACATATTTGTTTTGTGTGGCAATTTTTAAACTGTTGTTGAGAATGATATCTATATATGACATCGGGATGATTATTCCTGTAAACAAACACATTTGTTGTCTATTAAGAGTTTAGATTCACCGATCTGAGGTTGTATTATTTGAGAATTTTGAATAATGTTCGATATACACGAAACCATCGACCATTCCTAGTTGACATTATTTTTGATGCAATGTATATCGGTGCAGACATAAGTGCCAAGTGTTCCATTTTTGCCATGAAAAAAATATAGCCCTGTTGTTGTTACATAGTCATTGATCTAATATTACAGCCTCTTTGCGTTAAAATTTATACCACGAAACCTATAAGAAAACTGTTTATGAAAGCATAGTACTATTCTATATTAGCTTTTAGCGTAAGTGAATGAGAGTGTGCATGTAAATGTATGTATGTTAGTGTGCGTGTGTGTTTGCATGTGTGTATGAATGTGTTTTCATGTGCGTGTGTCTCCGAGAGAGGAAGCCAAGCGAGCGTCCTTCTTCTTCTAAGTGTGGTAGGGCACTGTTTCTGTCCTCGCTTCGGTGTGGCTAATATAGAGGACCCCACTGTACGTTAGTAGTGTTTGTACCACGTCGCCTCACCTACTAAACGAGCTTATGTATATGTCTGGCCATGTCTGTATTTGACAACATTGCAGACTGCACTTCTCGCACTGTACCGCCAGGCATCCATTGAATTATCTGTCCTGTACCCTATTTGTCTTGCTATTATCGTTGCCCTTCTTTTCTGCATTTGACTTGTTAGAGCTCCGCCTCCACGCCAGAATAGAGCACCGTAACGAAAGCTCGTACGGTCAAAATTTACAGTTCGCCGAAAAGCTTGCTCATAGACTGCGTAATTTTAAGTTGCTATCATTCCTTGACAATCCTCACGTGTTTTTAATGGCCCGTGACTAGTGATTTTTGTTTAGCATAGTAGGAATGTCGAATTAATGTCCCTCTTTCCAAATTCCACACGAATTATCCTCAAGGTTTTCGGCGAACTGTTGATTTTGACTGCACCTTATGTATATCCCCGGGTCTAAAGTCTTCCCAGTTATCGTGCTCGCCAAAGATTCGGTACCTCTTAATGAATAACTGCAATTATTTGGAGCGCTTGGTGAGTGTGGACTGAACGTGTATATTTTCCTATGCTTGCATTTGTACAGATCATTGAAGAATGGTTATCTAAAAAACGAAAATAAGATAAAAAAATCCACTGCCCCAACTTGCCTGCATACCGTAGTATATATATTATGCTGAACAATTGCACAGGTTCCTCGCCATACTTACCATTGACTCCAAATTCTTTTTTCACAAATTTTTGATTAGGTAGAAGGGAGACAGACTTTAGTAACCGAGTGTAGCATGTGTGCCCTACCCAATGATTCCTAATTGATTAGCAATTGTAGGATTAAACCCCTTGTGAATTTATTTGCTTTCTTTGCTGGTGGTTGCTGTGTTGAAAGATAACGTATGCTTACACCAGTAAACCAAAGTAAACAATTAGGTATAGAATGTTAACCCGATTTTATACTGTTCCATTAGATAATTTAGCATTAATATTTTTTGTAATTGATGCCACTCCCACCATGAAATACTTATCGCCATTTGCAGGTAGTGGGAAGTACAGACAATATTGCTCACAATACTACAGGACTGAATGAGATATTTTATTGCTGCGAGAGATGTGTCATGTCATGTAGAAGTGAGTGATTTAGACACGTCACTAATATTCATATCTCCCGCCAGAATCGTCGATATTATTAATTCACGAAACACTACCATGTACTAGCTTCTCACAACTCTTCCATCACTTTTGGTTCAGATGCTCTAGATTTTGTAATGTTTGGTACAGCCGGAAGTCAAAGTTTGTTCCTACCTGTGCTCTAAGTGGAGTTAAACCCAAGGCGATTGAATTGTTGAATACCTGAACCACTGCATCAACATATAGTGGGAGGGGGGAGAAGGGCAGGTGGGTTACAGTTATTCAGGCATTCAATAGCAGGTTACTTGACTTTTCTCACAGTAAAGGTGGGAGGGAACTTTAGGTTTTGACTGTACATCTGCCTTTTCATATCAGCATTGTCTATTTTCAAGCTTAGATGTCTCTATACCAAACTCTCACACATTCCCCCACCACCATCAATAGAGTAATATCAAGGTCAAGTTAGACAATAAAGTAAAGTTATAGCCAAATATCCTGTTAGAAAATGCAATACTTCTACAGTAAAAATGTCGTACTATAGGTACAACTTATATTTAGTAGGAAAACAAGATGTCAAGGTAATTTGTTGTGTACTGTATCGTCTTTATTTCAAGTTGCTAGAACTCGACCGAGACAAAAGCAGAAAGCATATATATTAATATATATACTGTGTATATATACAATATATATATATATATATATATATATATATATATATATATATATATATATATATATATATATATATATATTATATATATATAATACAAAAAATTGTCACCCAATTACATACATGAGACATTTTTACATTAGAGATAATAAACTTTGCAACCAGGATTCAAACTAAGGATTCTAGAGCACCGTGAGATATAATTCTAAGCATTATATTCCAGTTATATGGTGGTTATAATGCCTGATATTCAACCCTCATTGGAACATAGAGGTCTGGGTTTAAATATTTACTGAATGATGATGTATTAATTCTTAACACACACACACATACACAAACACACACACACACACACATATATATATATATATATATATATATATATATATATATATATATATATATATATATATATATATATAAAATTGTACTGTTTTATACTAATTATTTATTATTATGATATATTTCACAGCAAGGGATCATGTACTACACACCTTCATTATACAGTACAGTACCTGCTCAAATTCTCTCATTCTAAAGTCTTACCATACTCGTGCTTATCCATATCAAGGAGGATCTATATGATAAATCTGCTGTACTATACCATCATAATTGTTACTTTATTGGTTCTGTTATAACTTTTGTATATTATTTGCTCTCAAACCTTTGCCGTGTCTATCTATGAAAGTGGTGTGGAAATGTGTGAGGCTGTACTCATTGCTATTTATATAAATAAGTATAAATATAGATCATTGATGTGATATAATCCCTTTAGTTACCCTTAAGGCTGATTCCATTCACTGAAAAAGAAAACGTAAGAGTTGATAATAATATAAATTATAATAATAACAACAATAATATACTGACTCGCTAGTTATGATAAAACATGCAAATAAAGTTGATCATGCAAGCGTGTACATATATATAAACAATCTAACTATATAGGCAAGTCACTTGATGATGTCTTGCCCAGTATACCGTCACCTTTTCTATCCGTAGCCTAGAACTGTACCCCATGTTTGTACCGCTGCCCTAGTGTTCCAGGCTGGGCGTACCCCTTATACCCGGTGCCCTTCTAATATGCTATACACAGTTGGCTCCAGATAGTTCTTTACCCCACCTTTAAATTGCCATGCTTCTCTGGCTACTAGTGCTGAGGAGGATTCTGTAGCATATTAAGGGGGTAGTGCTTGTTTTTTGGCCTATGTTTTTATATATTTATATTTGTTTTTATTTTCCTCGCTAGACCTCCATCAAGATTAGAAAAATACCCCCTAGACCCTCTTTCAAGGTAAATATGTACATTTTTCGGCACAAAAGTTCTTAATATTGACAAAGAAATGGGGCGTAAGGTCTCAAAGTTGCCAAACTAATGGAACGAACGTCTTAAAATCTCAAAACTAATATGCTAAACATGAGAGAGCGGGGGATCCATAAAAAGCGACTACCTCCCCCTTAAACAAAACACACACAAATGAAGTAGCTACAGGGAAACATTCCAGCAGTCGTGTTAACCCAATCAGTACCGATGACATCCTTTTTGTTATATTCTGGCCATGAGTGGACGGTTTTATTCAACTTAGGAAGGATGTCTACCACTCTACCCATTAAAAGATTACAGACTATCTCAATTAATCCTTTTTAGCTACCATATATCCTTCCTAAGCTTCATAATATCGACTAAATGCAGCTGAAATAAATACAAGAATATGTCGCCGGTACTGTAAGGGTTAAAAGCTACATTAGTTGTCAGGTGAATATAGTCGGTATTATTTCAGGTGACAGTAAAATTATTCCCTAAGCAACTAATTTCTCGATACTTAATGGAAAAATATGAAGATAATCCATCACTGTCGTATCAATGCCAAATTTTCATAATTGACAATATATTTTGCTACAAAATATGTGTAATAGCGGAATAATCAAGATGAAGATGTGGCAGTTTACCATCAGCTGGATAGAAACAGACTATAGTTTATATATGATATGGGGTAAGGGAACTTCTTGAGCCAACTGTACCTTCCCCCAGAGCTCTTCTTCCTTTTACTGACTGTATATTTCCTGAGGACTAAGAAAGACAGTTCCTCCACAAATAAAAGTCGAGAAAAGGACCCATTTTTGTTGTCATCTTCCGAAGTAGGTTAGATTAGGCTAGACAAGTTAGATGTACATAGGTTAAGAGGAGTGCACTGGGTCTGAGGAGTACGTTGAGCCTGCAACACCTGCTAGATCATTTGTACAGGTAGACATTTTCCACCCTTCAGCTCGAGAGGAAAGAGAGAGCTGAAGAGATAGGCTTTCCTACTATATTAGTGAATCGGCTATATTAGACAAAGAACAGTTAACCTATGTATTTTTAATTGATAAGTATTGAAATAGAAAGGCCTTTACATTATAAACCACGCCTTGCTGAAGACTGAGAGGCTTGTACAACTGACTTTGTAAAAGGAGGCATTTGGAAACACAACCACCCAATTTATCACTTGCAAGTTTCAGCCTATAAGGGAGTTCGAGCTACAGACACCAATATTTAGCAGAATTACCAGCTGTAGTGTATTTATATACTGTATATATAAAATCAAGTTCAACATACTTTCAACCCACCAGATGCCTACATTACTATTGCATTTCTGTTTAATATCAATGTCTATAGTTCCAACTTCCTT
This sequence comes from Paralithodes platypus, assembly GCA_032716605.1. NCBI lineage: Eukaryota > Metazoa > Arthropoda > Malacostraca > Decapoda > Lithodidae > Paralithodes > Paralithodes platypus. The sequence goes on from CM064528.1 coordinate 21,404,354, forward strand.
ATAGCCTGGAACTCGCAAGTGGTCAATTGCTATACCCTCTAAGGTCGGCAGATATACGCAAATTATTATAAACCAATTGATGACATTGTGTGGTTGCCATGGTTATGATATCATGATGATATCATTATCATTCTCAGATGGCACAGCACTTGGTAGGTTGTATTTGTGAATGCCTCGAAGGTTTGCCACATTGCCGTACTTAAGGGGAGGTTTTTAGTTTGTTCGCTAGACCTCCATCAACCTTAAAGTTACACCCCACGACCCCCTTTTAAGATTAATTTTGTACATTTTTCGGTAGAAAAATTTCACGACCCACTCCTAAATTACAGGCTTGCTATCGCACGCCAGGAAAAATTAACATCTAAATGGCACGAAAGGTCTTAAAATTGACAGAAATGGGGTGAAAGTTCTTAAAATTGCCAAACTAATGGGGAGAACGTCTTAAAATCTCAAAAGCAATGGGGCTAAACTTAAGGGAGAGAGTGGTCAAGAAGATAAACACAATCTCCCCTTAATGGCACTATAGACCAGAATGCGTGTGGCTAGGCGAAGTAAACACATATTTTTACTTTGTATGGTTATAATTTGTACTCGTTCGGGAGAATTTTACAACGCGAAGGAGCTCTCGAGAAAAAAAGAAACCTAGTCAGTTGCTGTCAGTAGGTGCATTATATATTTTTATACCATCCTGCACAAAAGTTGACTATCAGAATGCAGTGTATAGTTTCTAGTGGAGACCCTGTAGCAACTGAGATCGGCTAACCTACGCCAGATTGGTGCCATGGTGTCATTTGCGTCCTTCTACGTACACTCAAATAGGTCCAGACTAAAATAATAACAGTACTTTCGGCAACAACAGTGGCACAGGATATAGAATTTGTGTTTTGGATCTAAATTCTACACGATCACAAAAAAAAAAAAAATCTGTTCCTTCGTAATTAAAAATATAACCCTTTGGCTTCGTAATTAAAAATGTAACCCTTTTGCTTTATAATTAAAAATATAACCCTTTTGCTTCATAATTAAAAATATAACCCTTTTGCTTCATAATTAAAAATATAACCCTTTTGTTTCATAATTACGGCACCAAAATTGCGTCCGTAGAAAAAGGTGTGTGATCTCTGTTACTATACCGGGTCTCTGGTTTCTAGTAGTCGGACGAAGAGAGCCTCTCCGATACGTGCGAGTATTCCGGTTTTTGTTAGGGAGCGAGGATCAAGAAGGTATAGTCTACCATATTCTTAACCCTTTCTGTACCACCGACGTCTGTGGCATTTTATTCTAGCTATATTTCTACGATTTTGTGCCGCTTAGGAAGGATCTGTAGTAGTTAAAAGGGACGATTGAGATAGTGTGAAGCCTTATAATTGCTAGAGATCCTCCTAAACTGAATAAAGTGGCTTAGTAGTAGCTAGAATAGACTAAAGGACGTCAACGGTACGTAAGGGGTTAAGTACAGTTACCCGCAGGAATTTATACTCATTCCATGATTTTATGCATAAAAGTAAAATGAGTATGATTGGCTTGCAGGAATAATTAGCGATAATACAGTAAATTGATCGTAAAATAAAAAAATAAAAATTGCCAGACACCGTAATTTCCGAGAAGGGGTTGCCCTGAACTTTTGGCATTTGTCACAAATCAAGTTGCCCGGGCTTGACATCTACCAATAACAATTTGACAGTGCGGGCTCGATCCACTGACCCTTTGATTAGCAGCCGACGCTCTACTGACTATGCCACTGTATGAATGAATTATTGCATAACTCACTAGACTCGTAATTCAGTCATACTATTTTCCTCCCATATACCAAATCACTAACCGGGTATGACTTCCTGCGGTCAACTGTACCCCATGAGGTATATGAAACGCCTGTGGAAATGTAAACAACCAATGTTCAATTCAAGACATAAACTCTATCAGCTCAAGGGTTTGTGGTGAGGAGATACAAAAGGGTTAAAGAGGTACAATCGCCTGCCCCACTACCTGGTACACTGCTGTATAGTTAAGGGGGGATGGGCGTATTTATTGGCTTATTTATTTATCTTTCTATATTTGTTTTTAGTTTTCTCCCTAGACCTCCATCAAACTTTAAAAAAACACCCATTAGACCCCCCTTGAAGATAAATTTGTAATTTTTTTGGTAGAAAAATGTCCCGGACAAAGGCCGATACCTCTTAAAATTACAGGCTCGCTATTGGTCGCCAGGAAGAAATCGACACCTAAATGGCATGAAAGGTCTTAAAATTGACAACGAAATGGGACGTAAGGTGTTAAAATCGTCAAACTAATGGGCCGGACGTCTTAAAATTTCAAAAGTAATGAGGCTAAGCATGAGGAAGAAGGGGGGGCAGTAAAAACGACCGAACCCCACCCCCCTTAACTTGGGACATTGAACACTGAATGATGGGAAGCACTGACTCGGGCACGTTTTAAAGGGAATGTTTCAAAATCGTTCATCCATATGTCAGATTTGTTCAATAAAATGTGTACCCTCGTTTACTTAAGGCGATTGTAAATGTAAAAAAGATTGCAAAGTGAAAAGTGATTGCACATTTTATATAAGATTTTCTACGGTCACATGTACGGTCACATACAAAGAAATAAATGTAGCCGACTTGAAAAGATCTACCTAATAGATGAATAGATGAGAATATCGCAAGTATTCATATCAGCCAAAGTAAAGTAGTGAGATTACTCGTTGAGATTAACCCTTTTTGGATACGAGGACGTATTTCACTTTATTGGTTGGCTATTATTAGACGATTTTATTCAGATTAGGAAGGTACCTGTACTGTATATGGAAGTCAGAGGGTTAATTGAGATAGTCTTTACCCTCGTGAAGCCCACAGATCCTTCCTAAGTTGTATAAAATCGTCTAATGATAGCCAGAATAAAGTATCAAAACACATGATAATCCTGAAGAGGCTAACGTTTCCTGTACTCTGAGCCACAAACTGTCTTGACTGGTTTGTGCCCCCAACATACGCTTAAAAAACTGCTTTGTTTGTTTGGAAAGAGTAAATGTGACAGCTTAGAGGCGCTTTTTAAGGCAGCTTTTTAGTATATTGGCTTAGGCAGATTATGCAATATTACACAGGTGATACTGAGCATGAAAGTTTCATATAATCATAACACATTGTAAGAGCAGTGTCACACCAGTTCTTTTCCGGCTGATTTACTAGTCATTATCGGAGCATGGTTTGTGATTCTGGGATCAAGTCACCGCAGTCAGCCACACAGGTCGATCATTTCACTCTAGCATTAAGGGGGTGTTGGATGATGTTTGCATACAAATCTGGAAATCGAAAGCAAAAGTAGTACATGTGGTGAAAAGTGATTGCCAGAACAGGTTGCAAACTAGAAAATCGTCGAAAAAAACTGCCCGTGTGACACAGCCTTTAATGCTCCATCTATGTCTTAAGACGATGTCACACCAGCGCTTTTTCGGACAATTTTCAATGAGCAAGTTTTTGTGTTAATATGTCAGGGCATTTGCGAATTATTCTCCGCAACTATACTGAAGCTAGATGTTATTAGCAGACTCAAATAATATATAACTTGAATTTAGAAGCTGCCTGACCTAAATTACCCAGACAAAATTGCCGGAAAAATCGATCGTGTGACACCGATTTTATTTTCCAACATGAAAGTTCAGATGCTGATAGTCATTGAGGCACCGAATACAGTTTTACGATTAAGTAATCGTTTTCTATCATATCATATGGTTCAAATGGTTTGCTTTTGCAAGGCTAATATGATTTGTGCAAAAACTATTAGAATGTGCTTAGTTGTTAACCACATACCTGGTGTCTGCTCACAACGCATTATTTATTTATATATAAATATATATAGCTTTTATTTTATCGCTTATTTGAACTGTAGGAAGCTGAGGCCGCAAGGAACCAGACCCCCCCCCCCATCCCTCGTAGAACCGCGGACGATAAGCTCACAGTTTGCTTGGTCAGACCTTAATAGACTAGGCTTGTACTCAGCTACATAGTATAATGATTAACCTTGGTTTATTAATATGTCAAAGTACCATATACGATTCATTTGAGGAGGGTGAAGAGGTTAAAATTAGCGTTTCTTTGCCCAGTAAGTTATAGAGTGACTTATCGTGACTGTTCTATAAGGCTCCCGGGCAGCTCAACCAGTGGACCACCTCAACCAGTAGATCTCAACCAGGATTAACTTAATCATTTTCAAGTCCTAAACTAACTTAAATAAACTTTATCTAACTTTACTTAACCTAACATTACCTAACATAACATAACCTTAACATAACCTTAACTTAACTTAACTTAACCTTAACTAACATAACATAACTTGACCTAACTTAACCTAACCTTACCTAACATAACATAACCTTAACTTAACTTAACCTTAACTAACATAACATAACTTGACCTAACTTAACCTAACCTTACCCAACATAATTTTAACCTAACTTAACTTAACCTAACCTAACCTAACCTAACCTTATCTAACATAATGTAACTTAATCTAACCTTACCTAACATAACATATCTTAACCTAACTTAACGGAACCAATCTTAACCTAATATAACTTAACCGAACCTAACTTAACCGAGCTTATCCAAACATATAACCTAACAGAACCCAACTTAACCTAACCTAACTTAACAGAACCTAACTTAATATAGCCTAACTTAACCTAATCTAACCTATTTTATCAGTATAGCCTATAGGTGTGGAGTTAGGGCCGGTGTGAGAGCTACTGGTGGTGGATAGGTTGAACTAGTTGTGTCGCCCAGTCAACCCTTCTATAAACCATGTACTATAACCACCGCCGCTGCTAAGGTGCTGCCCGCCACTCACAACTTAGATACCGGGAGTGTCACTTCGGAAAAACTTACTCGATAAAATATTGTAATGCGCTCAGTCATTACCGCTATTAACACTATGTGGTCCGACGGTCAGTGGGTTATTAGGATATTTTTTGTAATTAATATGGAGGATTTTGCTTGCTTTGGCCTTCCAAGACTTTCTCCAAACTACAAAAGAAAAATACCCACCTAGATCCCTTGAAGCCGATTTCTTCTAAGTTACAGGCTCGACCATATATAATGTAGATTCCTGAATGGGATGAGGCATTATCGACAAAATAATTGAGTGAAACGTCTTAAAATCTCCAAACTAGTGGAGTGACACAAAAGAGACCCAAACAGACCACCCGCGGACCAAATAGGGTTAAACTGTATCGAACACAAGTGAAACATTGTAATTGTCTGATGTGGCTCTTCAGAATTTTCGGTCCAATATTGTAATCTGTGCCAAATATATTCTAAACAAGTTAGTGAGCTGCGGTACTCTAACATAATGTTTCATTTAGATTTGATATAGTTGAAGAATATGAGTTATAAAAGATGACTGTCTCGATTACTCTTAACTTAACGAAGACTAACGATGTGTATAAATTGTAAACTATATAATACTGAGGTTGGGATAGAATGTTTGGCGTATTATTTGCAGTTGGGATTTTATAACATATATTGGAAGTTCAAAAAATATATATAAAAATGTTCATATGGTTAGGATTCTATGAAGCCATGATGTAAGATATCTAATGTTTGTAGTCGAGTGGGTAGCATTATTCCCTGTTTATCCTCTGGAGGACCATGATGCGTCTTATCAATATCGTCTGGCTGCTTGTAGACGATTTTATTCAGATTAGGAAGGGTCTATGGAAGTCAGAGGATTCATTTGAGACAGTCCTTACCCTTTTAATTCCCACAGGTCCTTCCTAAGCTGTATTGAACGATTTTATTCAGAGTAGGAAGGGTATATGGAAGTCAGAGGATTCATTGAGACAGTCCTTACCCCTTTCATTCCCACAGGCCCTTCCTATCGATCTATCTATATACTCTAACACATGCCCCTTTTTTTTTCATTTTTATTGGGGGTGGCCGACTCGAGAAAGGCCCTTCCTAAGCTGTATAAAGTCGTCTAATGATAGCCAGAACGAACTGTCAAAACGCGTGATGGTCCCCAGGGGGTTCCTTGTACAGATAACCCCCAACTTATTTTGTAATATTTGTAAATCTCAGATGGAGTATAAGTGATAGCTGATAGGGTGACATTTTCAAGGGTGGTCGAAAGGTGCATAGGGTGAAGACTTGAGAGTTAATAATGGTACTATGATATGGGTTCCCGTTTCAACCAGTAGACCTCAACCAGTGTCAGATCAACCAGTGCCAGTTTAAGTCCTACCCTAATATACCTAATCTAACCTAACCCAACCCAACCCAACCCAACCCAATCCAATCCAACCCAACCCAGTCTAACCTACGGTGTCTGTTGAGTTGGCACTGGTTGAGAGCTACTGGTTGAAATGGTCTACTAGTTGAGAGTTATTGTACTATGAGAAGTACTTGTTGAGGTTAAGTAATTGATGGGATGTTTGCTTCAGCCTACAAATATCGTAGCAAGTATGTTGGTCCACTTTATCTTTTATTTATATATTGATTTATTTATTTTATTAATGAACCACTTTCAGTATACGATGACGCATATATATTTTTTTCCTGATATAATTACACCAGCTTACGTACCTTTGGAAGGATCTGTAGAACCAAAGATTTGATTGAGGTTGCTGATACGCCTTTGATTCTAAGAGGTTCTTCCTAAGCTGAATACATAGTCTAGTGATATTCAGAATAAAGATGAAAATTACTCCATCGTATTAAGGGGGGGATGGGCGTATTTATTTGCTCATTTATGTATAATTTTTTATCTTGGCACCTAATTGGCACAAAGAAATGGGGCGAAAGGTGTCAAAATCGCCAAACTAATGGGGCGAACGTCTTAAAGTTTCAAAATTAATGGTGCCATACATGAGGGAGAAAGGTGTTCAGAAATAACAACTTAATAACTACTATGGCGTCTTTTTTTTTCTCTTAATTCTTGCTATCAATAGACGATATTTTATAGATTAGGAAGGACCTGTGGAAGCCAAAGATAGTTTATACCCCTTCGGCTAATAAAGGTCCTTCCTAAGCTGCATAGAATCATCTAATGCGTAAAGTTAAATGGCGCTATCGCGTTGAAGTATAAATACCCTTAATACAAAGATTATATTCAGCTTAGGAAAGACATCTTGCAATCAAAGAAATACCATCTGTCTAACTTAACCCTAGGATTTTCTCAGATCCTTCCTAACTAAATACAACCGTCTACAGTAAGCCGGTGTCACACGATCACTTTATCCAGCAATATTTTGGAGCAATTCTCGTTTGGTAACTTCAGAATTAAACTTACATTAGTCTTAACACTTACGCTGCGGGAATATTTGGGCTATTTAGGGCATATTTAGGCACTCCTGAATGATCAATCAAGCATCTGCATTAAATGAACTGTATTCTGCCGAAAACTAGGCAAAAATAACTTCAAAATGAGACCAGAACGGGCTTCGTAGGTGGCGGGGTTCACCCGCAGTGGTGCCATAGACATGCGGGAAAACCGCTAATTATTAGCTCTCACTCGCTCGGCAACACTGTTGTGAGACACCCGCGCACAGTCTCCCTCAGTGAGCGGCTAGCTGCTCTGAGGGTCAGAGGTGGGCCCGTCACGCTCCCGCCCACTGACACTCGATTTCTACGGCTTTTAAAGCCTGGAAATTGCTGTAAATTGCCAGGACATTCCGGAACGTCAGCCGCAGTCAATGGGTTAAGCCACCAGAGCCACTACACATATTTTAATTTCAGTCTAGTTTCCGATACCAACATACAAAATAAAAATATAAAGCCCAGAAATATTGCGAGAAAAAAACTTGCTCTTAGAAAATTGCCGTAAAAAGCGGTCGTGTGGAAGGCGTCATCGTAGGAAAGTATATTGTTATGCCACATGCCTCCTTAGCCTAAACCCCTTCTGTACTGGCGATGTCTCTTTCATTATATCCTGGCAACTATTAGACGATTTTATTCTGCTAGGGAGGATCTCTATCCATTATAAGCCTTCTAACTCTCTCAATCAACCCTCTTAACTACCACAGATCCTTCCTAAGCTGCATAAAATCATCTAAACATAGCTAGAATGAAATATATCAGACGTCGCTGGTACAGAAAGGGTTAACATCATCCCTCAGAAGCGATGTGAGGAATTTTCTTGACACAACTGAAGACTTTGCATGGTGTATTTAAATAACCTACACCCGGCAAGATTTTCAACTGAGCCAGTGCTAATTGTATTTATGCTATTATAAAGTAATAAAGTAGAGTAATGGATAACAACATATACCAACTTAACCTACCCACTAATTGTATTTGCTATTATAGACTATTAAAGTAGAGTAATGGTAAGCAAAATATACAGACTTAGCTTACCCACTAATTGTATTTATGCTATTATAGAGTATTAAAGTAGAGTAATGGCAAATAAAATATACAGACTTGACCTACCTACTGGTATGTTCATTTCTGTCTTTCGCATTTCTCATTTTCATATATATAAATAGCTATACTATAATACCATTAATAGAGAGAAGCCCTGGCCCAGCTGGAAAGCTTGCCGACTGTACCGCAATATGTTAAGGAGATCACAGCAGTACTCTAATTGAAGGTGTGAACTTATATTGAAAACAAACTAAATTCTAATTATATGCTAGTCAAATTTCTAAACAAATACATTGAAACTTCAAGAATACTGCAGCAATGTGGTCTTAGGGTGTTTAAAATCCACAGTACCGGTAATGCAAGACTGAAAAAGTAACCTTACATATCAGAAAAATAGGTTAAAAAGTAAAGAAACGACAGTTTCAGCTTACATTAAACCCTCTTCAGGTTAAGGGGTGGTATATGTTTTTTTTTACTTTGCGCCCTAGGCCTCCATCAAGCTTAAATAAAAAACTCAAGACCCCCTTCGAGACAAATTTGTAAATTTTTCGGTAGAAATATGTTGCGCCGTAGGCCGGTTCCTCCTTATTTGCAGGCTTGCTACCGCTCTCCAGGAAATAATCGACACCTAAATGTCACGAAAGGTCTTAAAAATTAAAAATAATGGGACAAAAAGTCTTAAAATCGCTAAACTAATGGGGCGAACGTCTTAAAATCTCAAATCCAATTGGACTAAGCATGAAGGAGTTCCGGAAGAAGGACCCCATTAAGAGCGTTAAAAATGAGATGAAACTGCCATGTCTTTGTAATGAAAACTCTTGCTGTGGGTTGACCAATGTGTTCCTATAGCATTATACATGTACAGTTACCAACAGTTGTCTCTCCACTTGGTAGACAGAATATGATACGATAAACATCCATGAAGAAGAAGGAAGACATACAAACATGTTAATCAAACATCGGTCAAACACATTTTTGTTATATTTTTTTTCTCTCTCTCTCTCTCTTGTATGTATTTAGGTTCGTCTGCCAGTTGATTTGAGAGACAATTATGTGGAACTGTACTTTGTATCAAAAAATCCACTGCTGTGAATGGACTCCAGACACTATTCTTTCTATATGGCAAAACAACCTTCAACTACTGACGCTTTAAGACATTCAAATACGTAAAAAGTACATCGCATTAGTCTACTTGATTGTTTGGTAGATGGGGATGGTTAACAATATTGCCCGGAGCGCCAGTTATAATATACGGCCCCGTAATGGGAGCAGTGTAGCTTCCACATTACTCTTGTGGTACAGTGGGGGATTACCCTATCTGATTCCACAATCACCTTTGGCTGACCACGACTCACACCGTCACACATGCATACAGTATATGTCTGTCATGCATACATGTATCTAAAACTTTAAAATATATTATGGATTTTGAGCAAATCCTCAGCTAACGTGTGTTCCTCACCTAGTTAACTTGGGAGGTGGTCTCTTGCCTTGGAAATTGATTATGCGAGGATTACAGTTATGGCTGGGATTGTATCAACACTATCAAAAAGTTAAGTCATAATATTTATATACGATATGTAAGCTATGTACAGTATGTATAAATGAATATAACATCTCAAATGAAGAGCTCTAACAAGCTAGCTCAATCTTTTGATTGGATTATAGCATCTTGTTAGATCAAGCTATTCAGAAAATCAATAGCAAACTTTTATTCAGATTATTCTAATTTCAATAAAGATAAAAATAGTAAGAATAACATACGAATACTTGCATTAACTTGAATCACAAAAACACAATAATATTTTATGGTGCAGATTTGTTCGTCTGACCCATAGACTAAGTTGCAATACATCATTTAGAGTAATAGGTTGTGTCAAGATATTTTCTATGCTCATCGCAATTTAAGGACACGTGCATAACTTGGTTTCAAGTAAAAAGATTCACACTCCTAAATGGCCACACTCCTAAACAGCCACAGTCTCCAGACCTATCCTTAATCAATTTGATCTAACTAAACCATATCTAATCTACCCAGACCTAACCTGGCTTAACTTAACCAAGCCTAATATAATCTTACCTTTCCACACCTTACCTTATCCTATCTTTTCTAACCTAAAATATCCTTAACTTACTGTACCTTACGTAACCTTACCTTACCTTACCTTGCCTTACATAACCTTACCTTACCTTACCTTGCCTTAGCTTACCTTACATTACCTTAGGTTAGCTCACCTGACCTTACCTTACCTTTCCTTATTTTATCTAACCTAACCTAACCTAGGTTGTTTAGGATTGTGGCCATTTGCGTTGTGGCAATTTACGAGCGTGGCTGTTTTGGCCCGCTCCTGCATAAAATTACCTGTAGTTTTAACATTTTCCGAACTCCCTCAGATAAAACTGTTCTGGCCGAGTCCAAGTGTTTGTAGAAAGCATTTAGCCCATGCAGTACACCATGACGCAGTCTTTCATTTTATTCTGGCTATCTTTGGACGATTTTGTTCAGCTTAGGTTGAACGTGTTGGTGTTAGAGGGTTAAGTGAGATAGTATTTACCCCTTTCATGCCTTGAGAACCTTGCTAAACTGTACAAAGTCGCCTAATGGTAACCAGAATATCGTGCGAGAAAAGTGTCATTGTATACTGACGCATTTGATGTTACGTTTACGAAGACGTTGTTGTGTTTTCAGTTCTTTTTTTAGGCAATAGTGTCACAAACCTTTTATCCAGTTCGTTAGTCTTGTATATATATAAAGTCCTTTATTATATGCTATAGGTGTGCATACTGACCTTTTGTTTTTGTTGCATATGTAGGATATATTAGCCCATTCGTACGCCGTGTTCCGATTAGTACGCGATGTTGATACAGAAACGCCCACAAAATTAAGTAGTGTTGGAACTATAAATTCAGTATAAATATGTACAGTTGCCCACATTAATTTGTATCAACACCGTGATTTTGTGGATGGAAGTCAAAATAGTTTGTTAACTTGGAAGAGTAAATATCTATATAGCTGTTAATTGATCATATAAATTAACTAATATATAAGAAAATACACTTTCAATTCAATCATCTTTATTTTCCTTCCATATGTAAAATCAAATAGTGTGTACAAATGCCTGTGGCCAACTGTACAATAGTTCAGGTATAACCTGACGCTAAATTTATCATACCAACTGGAATGAAGAACTTTTGTGGGTTGATGTTTGGTATCGTGTTAGCGTACTAATTAGAGCGCTGCGTACCATTCGGCTCTTCTACCCTAAGCATCGAGTGGTTAGAGATGATGCTCGAACTTACGAGTGACGAAACCATTTGGAAAACAAATATATATATATATATTCACTGGTTAGGTTGGGTGATTTAGGCTGCCATATATCGTTTATTTAAAGAGGACAATTGTTTACATTTAAGGGTTTGAAATTATAGAGGAAAACATTTAATTGACAAAAGCATTAGGAAAAATGATCTAGAGGAAAACATTTAATTGACAAAAGCATTAGGATAAATTATCTAGCTAAGTTGGTCATGTTCTCCAGCAAGTATGCTTAACTCGTTCAGTATGTCAAGACGTTTTCTTTCATTATATTGTGTCCATTTTGTGACGATTTGATGAAGTTTTAGAAAAAAATCTGTGGGAGTCAAGGGGATAATGGAGATAGATTTTACTCCTATGATTGCTAAACGTCCTTCTTATGCTGCATAAAATCGTCTAGTGTTAGCAAGAATACAATAAAAGAAAACGTCATGTTACTGCGAGGGTTACTTTAGCAGCTCGATGTTTAATTCTGATTGGAGGGACAAAATTAATTTAAAAAAAAAACATTGATAAGAGTTTTTAAAAGACCGAACCAGGGAGAATGTGTCATGTTCCTGTTCATCATAACAACTTTTTAATTCATCTTGATTTTGGGGGGAGGGGGGGTGTAGGGTAGACGAACCAATATGTACGCTGTGGCCCATTTAGCTCGCAGGTTCTATAACAACATTGAAAATACCCATAACAATGAGTTGTGATTAATAAATTTAACGTATATATACAGTATATACCTGTATATGTACTGGGTTTCTTTTTGGGTAATATTGTTGTCTTTTTCGCCTACTAATGAGACCAGTACATACAAATTGGCTGGTCGACCCTTGGTATGTAAATGGACTACGCGATTCATCCGTTGATCATCACATTATTCTCTGATCATCCAAACACCGATCATAATCACTAGAGAACAAATGTATCGCACCATTCTAGTTTTTTACTCATCGGGAAAATAATATACACATATATATATATATATATATATATATATATATAACGAGGAAATAGAAAATATAAGATGTATAAGGCGAAGTAGATCGTGGGTTTCGAACACAATTTTTAGGGTTTTATAAGAAGCGTGTCAAAAAATCAATACATACCGAAGTATATCATGTACGTTTTTTTCCTTTTTGTGTTTTTTTTTTCTTTACAAAACACGCAAGGTTCAGCTCACAACTACAGAATAATCAAACTGAGAAGTCTGTGAACCATCATTTTAAAGGAAGAGGAGGACCCAATGATGTCAAACGGTATAATGTCTGTCTGTTTGTGTTTCCATAAGCAATTGTTTCCTTGTAAAGTAAACTCGTTATTACCGGTCACATGTTTTTCTTTACCCTACATGTGTTATTCATACTAGTAAATGTAATGTGTGATTTATTTGTACAGTTTTCCTCACATATTCTATTCCGTTGGGGTTGTGATTTGGCAGCGCTTCACCCACTTCCCCAACCCCCCTCCCTCATTTCACCTCCTATTGGTAGGAGGTGAAGTGAGGGAGGGGGATTAGGGATGTGGGTGCAACGCTGTCAAATCACTACGCCAACGGAATAGAATATGAGCGGCAAACTGTACATTATGGTAGGTGGGTGGCGCCTAACGTGCATTCACTTGTATACCTGCTCTCTCCAAATCAAGTGACGTGTATAAATAAGGTGTCGTCATCTAGTGTGGCAGAAAGGAAGCAACCAACACCTTGAAGTTCCACTGTGACCATCTCATCTCGTGCTACACATAAAACACTCAATATCTCGATGCTTCAATCGATAATCTCCGGGCCTTGTAAAAGTTACAGGCTACTGAACAGCCTACAGTCCTGAAGTTCAGGCATAGAAAAAAATATGGTGCTGCCCTGTTAAACCTTTTCAGTGCAGCTCTGTATAAAAGTGACAACCCCCAAGCAGTTTCCATTATTACCCTGGTAACTGTCGATCATAGCTGTCAAACAGGAGGTTTATGTAGGGCCTGTTACCAAAACAGTGATCCTACACAGGGCCACTGTTAATCACACAATCAAAAGTTATCTAAATATGAAAACGTGGTGCTGGAGCCAGGGGCTAAAATAAATACTCTTTTACAGTTGGGAATTCCTTTCTTATATTTCACTTCAAAGAGTACCACCTGAAGATGACCAAGGCTTACACAAGCATGTCTGTCTGTCATGCAAGCAGGTAACGCTAAGGACGTAGTATTCGGGCGTATCGGCTTTTGTTTAACTGCCGTGGGATCAATAATAGGTTGAGAGGGGACTTTGCCCCCCTCCAAGACTTATTGTCATTATCATATATATATTGCCAGCTGGTGGGCAAAAAAACAGTAAAAATAGATGGGAACGTAACCGCGACCATACAAGTATTGTAAATAATGCTGATGATCTGCCCGGATACTAAATCCTTCCTTAGGTAACTAATGCATGTATGTCTTGAGTATTATAATGTTTGTACCCCTTCAATCAGATGTTGATTTGTTTAAATTATTATTGCTACTGCCAGATAATTTTACTCAGCTTAGGAAGGACCTGGAATCATTGTGTTTAAAAGACTATCTAACTAAACCCACTAACACTGGCAGGTCCTCTACAAGTCGAATGACATCTTCTAGATGTAACCAAATAGAAACATCACTGAAGTCATCTGCTTGAAAGGGTAAAGTCCAAAATAATCTGATAATCTTTCCCTGGGTGGACTGAAACATGTCATACCCTAAATTATCACTCATATTTATTTGTAGTAATTAATTTATTTGTGCAATGTGTCTTTGATATAGTAATGCATTATTTTGTATATATCAATTATTGGATACCATATGATATAAGTGCAATTGCTGAACATTGTGTTGTCAAGATTCCTGCAAGTGTGACTCATTTTGTCCATCAACTTCGTAATTTAACCAGTCATTAAAGCACCATTATTCTTTACCATTATTTTCTTCAATTAATCAATCAATCAATCACCAGCTCCCAAACTTCACCCATGTATCGGAGTCACAAAATCACCATTCTTCATACCATTTTATTCCTCAATCAATCAATTAATCAATCAATCAATTACCTTCTCCCAAACTTTACCCATGTATCGGAATCACAGAAGCATCATCCTTCATACAATTTTATTCCTCAACCAAGCAGTCAATCACCAGCACCCAAACTTGACCCATGTATCGGAGTCACAGAATCATCATCCCTCATACCATATTCCTCAATCAATCAATCACCAGCCTCCAAACTTCATCCTCATCTTTCCCGTGAGAGAACTGGATCTAGTTCGTCCGTGGCCGGTGGGGTTTCTACTGGGCTGCCCTCCTCTCCGGCCCTTACTCTTTGGGGGCCGCTTCGCTGGTCGCCGCTTGGGAGTCCGCTGCGGCCCTTGCTGGAAAGCCGACATCATGTTCTTCAACTTGGCGAATTTGTGGATTATCAGGTTTCCATTTTGGCGACCACCTGATGAGTAATCTTGCTGTTGTCGCTGCGGCCTGCGTCTCACCACCATTATCCTCTTTCCTCCTGATCTTCCACGCCCTCCTCCTTTACTTGATCTTCCGCGTCCTCCTCCTTTTCCTGATCTTCCTCTTGATTTACCTGATCTTCCTCCTCCCCCACACATGCCCAACTTTCTGGAGATGAAGTTGCAGCTCTGTCCCCGAGATCTGCTGCTGTCGTAACTACGTCCGTGGCTCTGCAAGGTAGGTTTTTTCTAATTATTTGACTAACCAAAACACAAATAAGCTAACGGTTCGATTCCTAATCCTACCAGTATCATGGGGTCTTTACGTTTCAGTCATGCTAACACTAGAGGATTTTATACAGATTAGAGAGGATCTCTAGCAATCAAAAGGGGAAAATATATTCGAAGTTACCCTTCGACTCCCACCAATAATTTCTTTGCTAAATATAATCGCCTTATAATAGTTAAAATAAAATTTAAAAATGTGTCTTGTATAGGCTACTGAGGAATGGGAGTTGCGTATTCGATATTGAACGAGTACTAAGGAACTATGTTGATTTGTGAGCGAGAGATAACATTGTAAACCCGTATCCTAAAGAGGGCAATTTATTTAAATTTATTTCGGTCATTAATGCATGGTAATCCACTATGGTAAGGTTTAAGAAATTAGCTGAAAGAAAGATTTATCTGGGGAATTAGTGGTGCCTGCTGTTCGTATTGTTCTCTCACTAAGCTTACTCCTTCCTGTTTTAATCATGCGTTTTAGTGCCACATAGTCTTCCCAGGCTTGGTGCTAGTAATTATTATTATTATTAGTTGTAGTAGTAGTAGTAGTAGTATAATTTGTATTATTATTATCACTCTTATTGTTGCATAGGTTTTAGATATACAGTACAGCATGATGTTTTTTTATTGTTATTCGTGGTTGATTATTATTAACTTATGAAGATCTGTTGTATGTACAGTATAATAGTACATGCACAGAACTTACAAAGGAAACTATTTGAAAAATATTTTGTAAATGGATTAATCCTTTTAGTCACTACTAGCAAGCTGTTTATGAAAAGTAAGCTCCCGATAGATTTTTTCAAAGTACATATACAGTACGGTAAATAGATACATAGATAGATAGATATACTGCTGAGTGGATTGATACATTGACAGGTTGACTGATATTTAAGAATGTATATGTTTATCCAATTATACTTCCATGGATTCAAATTGGAATATGAAGTAAGACATTTCCTGACTGTTCATAAAGCACTGAACAGAGTAAACTGAAGTACAGCCGTCCCCTCTCTCAATACTGTACAATCACTCCTAATCAATCATATGGGATACAAGTTTATTATATTCAACCCAGATGGTGCATTGGTACACTCTTTTGTCTACAATAATACCACCAGTAAATAGTAATAAGGGAGTTCACAATATGCGTGCATTGCTGGATCAATGTTCCCAACGCACTTTTGTTCTGCGGTCTTCTCTACCGGTAGTACAATATGTAGCATCGGGAAGAGAAAAATTGAAACTGCACGGGTTTACGGGAGCCCAGCACGAACAGGTGTATGAGGTAGTCACTCTGCAGTACAAGGACAAAGATAGGTTACCCTCTATAAATGCTGTAGTGGTAGATGCCTTACCCCAATATAGAATCTCCAAGGGTATCAAGAGCGTAATCAATAAATTGCAAGATTCAGGATATAGGTTAGCAGATGTTTGTCTAGGTAGCGAAGCTAATCTTGATATACTGATAGGTGCAGACTACTACTATGACCTAGTGCAGCCAGGATATAATAGGGAGGGTAACCTTATTCTTTTGCCCACCAAATATGGGTTTGCAGTTAGTGGGTCATGCCGAGATTGGGTAGCTAGCACGAATGTTGATGTGTTTAAAGTTGCAGTTAATAATACTAGTGAAATACTACAGAATAATGATATCAACCCATGTAGGCCTATAAATGACGTGTGGGAGATGGATAGCATCGGAATTATGCTTAATGAGTTGGATGACGAGGCTAAAGATACTTTGAAAATTTATGAAGAGTCAGTTTCCTACATATCAGAAGTAAATCAATACAGCGTACGGTTGCCATGGAGAAGTAATAAGAGCAATTTACCGAGTAACTATGGTTTAGCACTGGGTAGAGTTCGGGGATTGCAAAATATATACATTGCGCAGCCCAAGTTTTGTCAACAATACACTAGAGTAATGAAAGATCAACTGGAACGCAAGTTTATTGAATCTGTCGATGAGGAGATAGACACCGATTCTCCCACGCATTATCTCGCACATCATGGGGTTGAATGCAATAGCATTACTATTATTTACCTTATCAATTAATAAAATGCGCGCTGCCAAGAATTTAATGGTTAAGCTAGTACATAGGGAATCTTTTAAGATTGGGATGGGACGCTTTGAACGACACATCTGCGAAACTACCTAGTACCAATCTCATGAGGCAATTAGGATTGTATATGGATGATGGTGATATTAGTTGTAAGGGTAGGTTTCAGTTAGCATCTATCTGCGGTTACAGTAAATACCACAGATTATTACCATTAAGGTCACAATATAATATGTTGTCATTATGGCGTTTGGAGAGGTAGACCGAAGGAGAGGTGGAAGGATGGAGTGAGGAAGTATATGAATGAAGGCGGTGCTGGTTGGGAGGAGGGGCGTCGACTGACTGGGGACAGAGGTGCATGGGGGTGGTTTGTTCGTGGCCACCCCTTCGGGGATCACGGCGTCAGGCAATAGATAGATAGATAGATGACGTTTGGCACTTGGTATCCTATTTACGCCAAAAGTGGTGGATCCCACAAATGCGGCAGCCGGTAAAACCGGTACTGAGAAGGTGCGTAGTTTGTAAAAGATTTCAGGGTAAGCACTATTCTCCTAAAAATGCACCTCCTTTGCCTAGATTAAGAGTTTCACCCAGTGATCCCTTTTCGGTAAAACTATCAAGAGTGGGACTATTAACATGAGATGGAAGGTGATTCCACTCTTGGATGCTGCGGGGAAAAAATGAGTACCTATATATGTCGGTGCTTGCCTGGTATGTGTGATATTTTCGGTTGTGGCTGTCTCTTGTGGTTCGTTTGTAGGGTGTAAATATATGTCTTTGTCTATGTCTCCTAGATTGCTTGTGATTTTGTATAGCATTTGTTGTCTGTGTATTTGTCTTCTTATTGCAAGTGTGTCAAATTTAATGTCTTGATTAAGCAAAGTGACCGATGTAGTGTGTCTGTAATCACGTCTGATCCATCTTGCCGCTTTATTTTGTATAGCTTCTAATTTATTGATGTTGTTGTGAGTGTGTGGATCCCAGACGGTGTTGCAGTATTCAATGTGTGGTCGAACTAGTGTTTTAAAAGCTAACAATTTGATGTCTGCATTGCACCTCCTTAGGTTCCTGCGCAGGAACACGAGGGCTTTATTGGCTTTTGCCTGACGCTACTCATATGTGTGCTCCACCTCATGTCTGCTGAGAGGTGGACTCCCAAATACTTATGTGAATGGACTGTATCAAGGTTGGTATTATGGAGTTTATAGACAAAAGGGACAGGTTTCTTGGAGCGGGTAAAACATATGTGGTGGTATTTGTCTGGTCTAAAGGTCATCTGCCACTTGGCTTTCCAGTCTTCAAGGGCTGTCAAGTCGTCTTGAAGTCAAAGTCAACCGTCCCTATCAACTATTGGTCGGTATACTAAACTATCATCTGCAAAACGTCTAGTAGTAGAAGTTGAAGATGATGGAAGGTCATTGATGTATGAGAGAAAGAGAAGGGGACCCAGAACGGTGCTTTGGGGTACCCCTGAAGTTACAGAAACGGAATATGAATGGGAGCCATCGAGAACAACACGTTCTCGATTGGTTAGGAAAGTCTTAATCTAGTGAATAAGTGATCCTCGGATTCCATAGTAATCCAGTTTAGCTAACAGTCTACGTTGGGGGACTTTGTCGAAGGCTTTGGCGAAGTCTAGGACTATGGCATCAACTTGTTTGACTTTAGGGTCATTTAGGGACTGGGATATGTCATGAGTTGTTACAAGTAATTGCGTCTTGCACGAGCGGTTGGGCCGAAAGTCGTGCTGTGAGTCAGTCAATATATTTTGGTTGTTAAAATGTCCATTATATGTCTATGGAGGATGTGTTCTAAAATTTTGCAAGGAACTGAGGTTAAAGAAACAGGCCTATAGTTAACTGGGAGGGTTCTGTCTCCGGATATAAAGATGGGAGTCACGTTTGCCAAAAGCCAGTCGTGGGGAAGTTCTCTGGTACAGTTTAGTTACTCCTTAAATTATAAGTTTTCTGTTACATTAGGTTATACGGTTTATAATATTATGTTTAATTCATTCAATGTTTAAACAATAAACTAAATTGGATAGCTATAATGCATCTGGTCAACATATATCAATACCAAGCTATGACTAAGAAATTAATCATTAATAACCTTGGTAAGTTCCCGAATGTAAACAACCCTGCACTCACTCTCTCACTAGTAACCATGTGGGAATGACGTCCGCCAGCTCCCTGACCTAATTCATCGTCAATAATCACAGCCATCCAGCCTTCAATAAGCTTCTCATCTACCTAACAGCTAAGACTCTTATATAGTATAATCACTGGGCTTATATTATGTATTTAACCCATTGGCTGCGGCTATGTTTGGGCTATTTAGGGCATATTCAGGCACTCATGAATGATAAATCAAGCATCTGCATTAACCCTTTATTGGCGGCGCTCGACTTAAGTCGAGCACCAATTTGCAGCAAGTTAGGAGCATTATTAAGGCTTTTAAAGGGTTAAAATCGAGTGCAAATGGCCGGGAGCGCAGCAGGCCACACGTCCGACACCCAGGGCTTACCGCCACCCACTGACTCACGCTCCCTGTGTTCTCGAGAGGACGGCAGCATAGCCAGTAGTGAGCATAGCTGGGAAAAATATACCGCTATACGCTAAACTCCCATGTTCGTGGCACTACTGCATGAGAACCACGAGTGCTACGTAGCTCGTTCTGGTCTCATTTTGAAGCTTTTAGCGCCTAGTTTTTTGCTGAATACATTTCTTTTCATGCAGATACTTGATTGATCATTCAGGAGGGCCTGAATATGCCCAAATGAGCCCAAAACACCCCACTAGACAAGGGTTAAATTAACTGTATTCTGCCGAAAACTAGGCGAAAATAGCTTCAAAATGAGACCAGAACGGGCCCCGTACGTGGTCTGGTTCACCCGCAGCGGTGCCAGTGAAACGCGGGAAACCCGCTATTTGGTAGCACTCGCTCGCTTGGCTACACTGTTGAGAGAGAGAGAGAGAGAGAGAGAGACAGAGAGAGAGAGAGACAGAGACAGAGAGAGACAGAGACAGAGAGAGACAGAGAGAGACACAGAGAGACACAGAGAGACACAGAGAGACACACACCCGCGCGAGAGACAGTCTAGTGTCTACCTCAGTGAGCCGCTAGCTGCTCTGAGGGACGGAGGTGGGCCCCTCACGCTCCCGCCCACTGACACTCAATTTTTACGGTTTTTACAGGCTTTTAAACCTCTCACGACCATAGGACGCAGAGGTTGCCAGATTAGCAATAAGAAATAGATTACTCTCACTGTTATAATTACCTCTCCAAAATTAGTTTTCTGCCCACAGCTAACTCAAAGACAACTGCAGAAGTTGAAGTAAACAAACTAAAGGTTTATAGATACCTCTGATGGTAACAAAGGCTTTAAAGTATCCCTAATAGGCTCAAAAATCGCGTCAGGATGTGAGAGGGTTAAAGCCTGGAAATTGCTGTAACTTGCCAGGACGTTCCAGAACGTCACCCGCAGCGAAAGGGTTAAGATCTTCCAGACTATGAAACTAACATCTGATAAGGTAAATTTTAAGTCTTATTTATTCTTCTCTTTACTATATTCAATTTCTATTTGTTGATAATTACAATCCCAACAAGTTCATTATAAGCCAGAACGAGTGCCCTAGAGCATACTGTGCACTCTAAGACATGACTCCTGGCCCAATAATTATGAACCCTCGACCAGCATAACGAACCTCCGGAAAGCAAATAGTAGGTAAAGAATAAATAGGAAGATTCGATTTAGTTCGGGACAGTTTCGACATTTTAAGGCAACGATTTACGTCCAGGCCAGATTTAATAGTTCGCCAACAACCAATATTGTAAACGATGGAATTTCAATATGATACAATTTTTCTTGACAGCCACCAAATGTTTCTAGTACTCTTTTAACTATTTGCCTTCGTGTTCGCTCGTAAGAACATTTAATTTAGTTTTATGTATTTCTTTCTATATTTGTGTTATCTCGTGACAAGGCAGTTGATACACTAAAACACAAATCATGACCCAATATAAACCCTGGACCAGCACAAACGAACGCCCGAAATGTGAGTAATATGTAAAACAAATAATAAGAAGATTCGAAACCTATAGTCATCAACTGTTCATAATTATGGTAGCACTGGTATTAGCCAACCAATTTTTAGCTAACCTAACCTAGCCTAATTAAATTCAACCTATTCCCTATCTTTGTAAACGTAAGCAGTCAATATAGATTAAACATATCGGAAGAAACGGTATTGTATGTATGCAGATAGTAAATCATGTATATACTCAGGCACAATACTCCATAGCTGGGGGTGGCTAACTCGAGACAGAGCCCGAACCGAAACATCATTTAAAGTTCTAATTCTTAGGGTCAGAGACCATGTTTGTGTTCCTTCGCCCCTTTATCGGTCTCCTCTAGTAGGTGGATTTTACAAGGGAGGAGGATTCCTAGTTCCGCCCCCGAGGTAGAAAAAGCAGTACAGGAAAAGAGACAGACAGAAACGGCTAAGGTTGAGTAGAGGATGCCAAACCTCACTCTGGACAGGACTAGCCCTCACCCTGAGTAAATCACATGTGATATAATAATGCATATACATAAATCTGAATCTTTTGAATCTTTAAAGTAAATTCCGAAGCAATTGGGATATTTTTCAGCACTACCATATCTCATTTGGATTTGATATAAATGTAAATGAGTGTAACCTCATCATGGCTCATGACTGTACGAGTGTTCAGAACCGAGTTGCACAATATAAAGCTCCAGAACTTTTAAGCTGGTTATTATCTTACCCTTCCTCCTCGACCGCCCATCATCCCATTAATTGTCCTCTTGACCCGTCTATGGTTTGATTCCTTAGCCAACTCCGCTCCATCGCCAACATCCATACTTCTCCCGACCGCTGAGAATCGTATACCATCCACATCCATAGGGGTTAGGCCGGGGCACTTTGGTTCCTCATGACTCGGTACGATCGGCATATCTGAGGGTGCTGGAGGTGAGACAATCAAAATAAACAAGTTACTGTTTTTTTGTTTTTTTTTTGTTTTTTAACCCTTTAGTGCTCCTTATCACGCTAAGAGTGATAAGAACGCCCCTGCCATATGACTCCAAAACGCTAAAAAACGCTTTACTCATCTCATTTGAAAAGCGCGGGGCCAAAACTATCCCTGGACATTTTGTTTGTTGCCAGATCTTCCTGAGAATTCGCCTGGTCATAGGGTAAGTATTAGTGAGTGTGTGGGCAAATATGGCAACACTGTAGACAGCCTTTGTCATGTGGCCGAGAGAGACGTTAAAACATTACTCATTACTGGTCAGTCACCCGTCAGTGTCCGTGTCAGGCCGTGAACACGGGTGAGGGCCCTTTAAATTTGCCACCGCCTGAGCCAAGAATTTTCGAGGTTTACTGTGAAGATATAGGCATAGTGAATAGGTCTATAATATGCCCGTGTGATTAATTTTATTATTTTGTAGCCTATATGTTTTTTTCTTGACACACATCGCTTTGAAAGAACGTAGGGTGTGTGTGTCATAAAGGTATCACTGGGCACCACGAGGAAGGATATATCGTACATTTCCACTCAACATACACAGAATATATACATATCAGACCTATAGCAGAACTAAATTGAACTATATTGACTCGTATACTGACACATTTCTGCAAATTTGCTGTGATTTCGCCGGAATGAAGTACGAATCGCGATTTTGCCGGCATTTTTACCAGTAGCCTAGCCTATTGCTGGGGAACATTTTTCAACTTCATTGTATTGCTGGAGAAACTGGTACAGTATTTTTCTTTAGGGGTATTTCTTAGTTTTATGTATGTTATTAGTGTTTTGCTTGATTATTTATAGGCCTACTGTGGATTTCCACTATAAAAATAAAATGCGCCACTGTAGTACCAGGGTTGAGATTGTGTAGGCCTATATATACTAAAATATAATATAATGTAATACATTATAATATATTTTCTTACACATTCCCCACTTACGGTGGTGGGGAAAGCTACACTGCCTGTATGTATGTGAGTATACTCAGGCACATATGCCATAGCTGGCGGTAGCCGACTCGGGGCAGAGCTCTAACAGAAACAACATTATACAGTATATAATAAAACGAGTTATAAGTTTAAATTAAAAATCAGTGTACCGGTACCATTACCGAAACACGTGTGTTATTGTTGTGTCAGTTTGTGTGTGTGTGTGTGTGTTCTTGTTCTTGTGTGGCTATGTCGGCCGTATCAGTAGGGAGTCTAAACCCGATTTTGTTCTGTATGCAATAAACTGTTATTATGATAATATATATTATATATATACAGTATATATATATATATATATATATATATATATATATATATACTGTATATATATATATATATATATTATCTCGTGTAGTATTTTTTTTTCCAGGTATGAAATAAAGCAAACCGTTATATAGGCCTATATAACATCGAGACAGACTGCTACCGGTACAAAGGATCAAAGATTCAAGCAATATAGGACATTGTCAAGAATTTGTTTATAGTGAAACATGACTACAAGATAATAAAATAAGTGAAGCTAAACAAATGGAAGGAAAACAAATAATGATTATATAGTGCAAAAATTTAGCTAAAATAGTGAACACATCAAGCTTGATATAAGCCTAGCCTACAATAGTCCAGATATGAAAAAAATGTGAGCAAGGTGAAAACTGAAATTTTTATTTACACAGTAATAACTCGGGTTCTAGTTACCAGTGGCGGATCCACTGGTATTTCGGGCCATGAGTGAGTACCGTGCTTCATGTGAAGGCATGATGGCAGGTGCTCGTTGTACTCTACGTGCTTCACATGTCTCACTCCCTAGACTGGAACAAGACCTCACAGGCTTCACTGTTCATTGTAAAGCGGTGAATGTTAAGGCTCTCAGCCTATGCCCGAGAGGAAGTAAGTTGGAATATAGAAAAAACAAACAAAAAAATGCATAAAAACATGTTGTGGGGCGCTCGTAAAATTATAGAGAAGCGAACCTTCAAAAACACACTTGTTATGTAGGTCACCAGCAAAAACTGAGGAGCTTCGAAATCTTGTATCAACTACACCCCCTGGAGCACGAAGGGGTTAAGCCCATACTATTGATACGTGTTACAGGTGAAGGTGAAGACGTTAAATGAGAGTGAAGAGAAAAAATGGGGAAACCTTGAGAAACCTACCATGACTAGGTATACGCTCGGCATACCTGAGGATGCTGGAGGTGTCAGTGGTCTCTCCAGGTAGAACTTCCCCACCCATGGATACTTCCTGTTGGTTGTCATTCCGTCAGACTGTATGCCGTAATAGGAGGGTAATTGGGTGTTATCGTAGTATGAGGGCTGGGTCTTATCGTAGTAGTAGGGTTGATGGGTATTATCGTTCTGGCTGTCCCGCTGCCAGTGTTCGTTTCGTCGGCTGTCATCGTAACCTTGGTTTCGTGTCAGTGCTGGATCTGTAACGAGGGGGTTTGGTGATGTTAACTTAAATATAGTCGCCACCGCATTAATTACGTCATTGTATTGATTTGACAACTGTATGTTCATTAGCATTTTATTAATGTGTCCACTGTATTATTGCCATCCCTACATCAACATTATCACTGTATTAATGTTGTCACTACATCATTACTGTGACTGTATGAATGTGGCACCTACATTAATGTCTCCTCACTTGCAAACTTAATGTCGGACTATTGTACAGGTGCCAAGCCTTCATACATTAAACAAAATTTTTTATATATCCAAGCATGTAGTCGAGTGTGAATAATCTCTCTCTCACTCTCACTCTCTCTCTCTCTCTCTCTCACACACACACACACACACACACACACACACTGACCTCTCCACCGCCTCTCTCCCTCGTCCTCCGCCCCCCAGGTCCCCCCACAGGCATCACAGGAGACAGGGCAGCGTCGCAGCATATAGAGTGGGTTGGTGCGACACTCTCCCTGCCAGGCCCAGTCCCCGCACCTCTCGCTGGCATCCTGGCACACGGGAAGAGCCGCTGCGGGTTCATCGACTGGGGGAACATAGATCAATCATTAATACAGGCGTTAGGTTAGTTGTAGCACTGAGTTAGGTGTAGCTCATGGCATCGGTTGTCTTTGGTGGCTTTTTGTTATAGCTCTGTTTAAATAGTTTATCCATTAAACAGCTTAGAGGGTTGAATGCAATTCTACATGTACCATATTGCAGATAAAGAATCCCAATAATTGCTCTCATAGTCATTTATGTAATCTTTGTACCTTAACGACATTGCCGATGTTTGATGACCGTGAAGTCAATAACAGCCTTGTGAGCGATCAGGTGCCCAATCGGCTGCCGCCATACAATATTGGCTAGAGAAAACTTTGATAATAGTACAAAGGAAATCAAGCAACAATAGGTCTAGTGACCCTTCTAGGCTGCTTGTCCTCCAAAACACTGAGGATCAAGTGTCCAAACAGTGGTTTAGAGTGGGTAAGGGAACTACTGCCCTGGAACTAATGTCCGTGGCAGGACTAGGAAGTTAGTAGGGGACATAAGGGTTAGTAACTGAGGGGAGGATAAAATAAAGTTATTCATTTACAAACGCAGTCAGTCGCGGGTTTGATGCGAGATATTTGTCTAGGCGGAGTTTAAATGAATCGACGGTGCTGCAGTCTATAACGTCTCCGGGAAGCCCATTCCACAAGTTGATAACTCGATTGAAGAAGAAATTCTTAGATTCGTGTGAGTTAAAAGATTTGCCAATAATTTTGCAACCGTTTCCCCGTGTGTAGTTATATTGGTCGATAGTGAAGTACTTACTACAGTTCATATTGTCGATGTCTTTGATGATTTTGAACACTTGAATTAAGCCACCTCTTAATCTGCGCTGGGTTAAAGGAAATAGATTTAATTCTCTAAGACGCTCTTCGTATGGTTTGTTCTTTAGGCTAGATATCATTTTGGTAACGATGATAATGGACGATGATTCAAGCCACTGCT
This sequence comes from Paralithodes platypus, assembly GCA_032716605.1. Classification (NCBI taxonomy): domain Eukaryota; kingdom Metazoa; phylum Arthropoda; class Malacostraca; order Decapoda; family Lithodidae; genus Paralithodes; species Paralithodes platypus. The sequence goes on from CM064528.1 coordinate 21,430,795, forward strand.
GAAAACGACAGTTAATCTCCAGCAAGGTCCAGAAGTGTTGTATCTGACATTTCTGTCAGGTTCTATCCCAAAACATTAAATTTAACCGAATATCTGCTATAAATTGCCATGAACTGTCGTGTGACTGTGGATAAAATTACCAGTAGTGGCTGAAAGGCGTGGCTTATCTGACAAGTTAACTGGAACAGGGTATATTATTGTATTTAATTGTATTAATAATAGTTAGATCCTATCAACTTACATGGTACCCTAAAGGCCGCGTCATACAGAGGCCGAACGTACTAGGACAAAGTCCCGAATAGGATGACTTGCAAAAAAAATTCAAATTTCAGGCGGGTCGGGAATATTCGGCATAATTCGGCATACGTTCCATACTATTCGTGGGTTGGTCTGATGTTGTTCATGTATGTTGCCGACATTCCGGAGAGTCGGGAAAAATTTAGTGGCTACACTAAATTTCTACGAACATTCGGGTAAAAAAAACGTTACAAAATGGTCGGATGTTGGTCGGGAATTATTCGTAACTCGTTCGGAAGTTGTTCTGATTAATTCGTAGTTCGGTCTTCTGTTTCGGGACTTGTTCGGTACTTTTTTCAATTGCCGAATTTGTTAGGAACTACCCGAACAATTCCCGACAAAAATTCGATAAAATTACGATGATTCCCTCGTATTCCAGAATAAAACCCGCATGAGTTACGAATTTTCAGAACAAGTTACGATCAAATTCAGACAAATATACGAATAATGTAGGATGTCTGCTCGATTTATCTTGTTTAATTAGGAATTAAATCCGAATTGATTTCGAACAAGTAGAATAGCCTCCTTCTAAAATTAGAGGTTCGCTATTGCTCGCCAGGAAAAAATCGACACCTAAAAGGCACGAAAGGTCTTATAGGCTAATATTGATAACAGATTGAGGCGAAAGGTCTCAAAATAGCCAAACTAACGGAACGAACGTCTTAAACCTCAAAACGAATATGCTAAACATGTGGGAGAAGGGGGTCCAGAAAAAGCGAGCATGTTATAGATACCGGTACCGTACCTCTGTTCTGCCTCTGGGTTCGAACACTACGATTATTTATGGGTATATCGTTATTCTGGCCTTCATTAGTTGATTTTATTGAGATTAGGAAGGACAATAATTAGGTTAGGCTAAGTTAGTCTTACGTTAGGTGGTACATTATAATACAGTAAACTCGATTACAATACTTTGTTATTATAGCCTACATTTTGTCTAGGTGTATTTGAAAACGAATGAGAGGTGGAAGGATGGAGTGAGGAAGTACATGAACAAAGGCGGTGCTGGTTGGGGGGAGGGGCGTCGACTGACTGGGGACAGAGGTGCTACAGTCGTAAAACAGTCTGATGTAGTTCTCATAATGTTCTTCTCTATCGGTTGTTTGTCGACATCTCATCGGTTAAGTTCGGTTAATTATCCTAAAGCATTCCAAAGTCATTCGGATCTGTGTCTGATGATTCGGGTATGGTCGAAAATCATTCTTTGCATAACGAGTGTAAGTTCGATTCATGTTTGGTAGTTGTTCGAGATTTTGTCGTAGGTCGTTCTTGACTATCGGATATTATTCTGAACTCGTTCGGACCATGTTCGTAATCTTCAAATTTCGGGAGAGTCTCGGCTGTATTCGGTAAAAATGTGCAAGTCATCCTATTCGGGACTTTGTCCTAGTACGTTCGGCCTCTGTATGATGCGGCCTTAACTCCCATGGTAACTCCTCCTCAGTAAATGGCAGAGTGAACTTGGTGAAGATGGCCTGACTGGAACAGGGTATATTATTGTATTTAATTGTAATAATAATAGTTAGATCCTATCAACTTACATGGTAACTCCCATGGTAACTCCTCAGTAAATGGCAGAGTGAACTTGGTGAAGATGGCCTGTGTTGGGTGAACAAGAACCACCACCACACTCCACACCAACCATACAGCTTCACCAGGGGGCATGATGGCTGTAAAGAAACACAATGAGAGAGAGAGAGAGAGAGAGACTGAATGAGAGTACTTCGGATGCCACCACCACACTCCACACCAACCAAACAGCTTCACCAGGGGGCATGATGGCTGTAAAGAAACACAATGAGATAGAGAGAGAGAGAGACTGAATGAGAGTACTTCGGATGCCACCACCACACTCCACACCAACCAAACAGCTTCACCAGGGGGCATGATGGCTGTAAAGAAACACAATGAGATAGAGAGAGAGAGAGACTGAATGAGAGTACTTCGGATGCCACCACCACACTCCACACCAACCAAACAGCTTCACCAGGGGGCATGATGGCTGTAAAGAAACACAATGAGAGAGAGACTGATTGAGAGTACTTCGGATGTGTAGTGAGATGAAACTGTAATTTGGCGATGCTAACAATAGGCGTCTCAAGTAGAATAATAGACAGACAAAAATAGAGAATTTATAGACACAGACGAACAAACAATGAGAGAGAGAGAGAGAGAGAGAGAGAGGGGGGGGGGGGCACAATAAACAAGGTACTCGTCTTTTCCTTTTTTTTATTTTTATTTGTTGCAGCCTAAACTATTGATACGTGTTACAGGTGAAGACGTTGAAAGAGAGTGAGAGTGAAGAGACACAATGGGAAAACCTTCAGAAACCTATATTATGTGTTGTGTTGTTCACAGTGTCTGTTTGTATGTGTTTATAAATGGGTAGGTGCTTTTTAAAGAGGTAGTGCTTGTTTTTTGGTCTGTATAATTGTCTATTAATTATTGTTGTAATTTCCTCGCTAGACCTCCATTAAGCTTTCAAGATATATTTGTACATTTTTCGGTAGACAATGTCCCGGTTCCTTCTAAAATTACAGGCTCGCTATCGCTTGCCAGGAAAAAATCGACACCTAAATGGCACGAAAGGTCTTAATATTGACAAAGAAATGGGGCGAAAGGTCTCAAAATCATCAAACTAACGGAAACAATTACGTTAAAATCTCGAAACTAATATGCTAAACATGAGGGAGAAGGAGGTCCAGAAAAAGCAACCACCTCCCCCTTAAAGGTGAACTACAGGGATGAACGAAAAAACGAAGATTAATGCAGGGTCATAACTTGGCATGAATATACTGTAATTTATGTATATTGGCAATATCGATATAATTCCATTAAACTCCAGAACAAAATACTAATATATATAGTCGTTGGTGACGAATTGACATTTTCAGCCAGCTGGAGGGACTCCATTGTGTAGAGACGCCGTTTGTAAACAACATAATTATGCGGTCCTGAACAGTGAGGTCTGTTTTTCGTAATTAATACCTTTCAATTCAATACTCAAGCTCTGCAAAAGATCGACCAACGTCCTGATGATGTGGTGCACATCAAGAAATAATCCCAGCTCGCCAGCAATTAACATACATGCAGTGTTTATGCATGTTTAGCCTGGTCCATAGTTGAGGGAACTCGGTTCTAAGGCCTATTTCGTAATGATAATATCGTTTTCTGTTCAATTTATATATCGCGGTCCCTTGACCAGACAGTGGTGAAGCCAAATGTTTAGCTGTAAACATGCATACAAATTATAAGAGTTTCTCAAATAAAATAAAACACAGATTCACCCATTTCCCATGTCGAGAGTTGCTACAGTTACGTCATGGTAAACACGCCAGTTCGCGCCACATAAAATAACTTAGATAAGCTATATTTCTATATTGTTAAAACAAATTGATGAAAGTTCTTCAGTATCATGTACCTAAAACCAAGCAGATCCCAATGGACATTGTAGTTTGAATAGGTTTCATCCCTGGAATTCACCTTTAAGGGAACGAGAGTCGAGAGACAGTGCGAGTCGGGATTTTGTTCTTCCTTTTTTTTATTTTTAAATTAAATATATATTTCCACTACGTATTATTCTCTCTCTCTCTGTGTATTGTATAGATATTGTCATGTATTTACTATTTTGTGTTTGTATGTGTGCTATACTTTGATGTGTGGTATATGCCTGTTGAGTAGTGGTGTGTGTGTGTGTGTTATGTACGGTATAGTGTACAGTATATATATGTATGTACACATGTGGGTTTGTAAAGAGATACGAAATCGTGTGACGCTGACTTTATGTTTTTACTGGACAGCCTTCTCGCTCATTCTTAGCTCCATTAATTATAAGATTTTAAGACGTTTACCCCATTAGTTTGGTGTTTTGAAGACCTTTCGCCCCACATCTTTATCAATTTCCAACCTTCTTGCCCTTTAGGTGTCGATTTTTTTCTGGCGAGCATTTTTGTTACCAAAATATGTACAAATTTTAAGCTTGAGTCTACTGTACTGGTGCCAAGCCTTATATATTAGTAGAAATACAAATATACCAAGAGTGCCGACAAATGTGGATAGTCTCTCCTCTTCTCTTCTCTCTGCACAATGACTGCATAATGGTATGCTAAGGAGGCCTATGAAACTGTTTAATGAACTATCTCTCAACTCAATATTTGCATAATGGTGTATAATTTTTTTTTTTTTTTTCTATATTCCAACTTACTTCCTCTCGGGCATAGGCTGAGAGCCTTAACATTCACCGCTTTACAATGAACAGTGAAGCCCGTGAGGTCTTGTTCCAGTCTAGGGAGTGAGACATGTGAAGCACGTAGAGTACAACGAGCACCTGCCATCTTGCCTTCACATGAGGCACGGTGCTCACTCATGGCCCGAAACGACCCCATCTCTGAAGCCACCTCGTTCCCGTGCTTCACTGTCTCACCCCCTACACTCGGACTCTCACACTTACACACACACAACGCCACCTGTTGAGCAGATAACTCACCAGGCATTGCACCCCTATAGCATATTTTGAATATGGGAATATTCATACAGTGCTATTTAATCAGGGAACAATGAGGGTATTTTATTGACGTTTCGGTGGGCTTGTGGTAATGCACTGATACTAGGTACAGCACAAATTTCATCCCAATAATATCTTCCCATTGATACATCGGGATTTGAACCCGGGACCTTTGGATTACCAGGCCAGTGGCAAGACCACTCCACTATGAGATTGCAGTTCTCTCTCTCTCTCTCTCTTGGCACCGCCATCAATTATGCACAGATTAAAGCAGGCCCAACACACACACACACACACAAGATTTCATCCCTTTTACACCCACCGAGACATTTCATCCTTCAAGCAGCCGATTTTGTGATGGTTAATCCTTTCAATCTAATGACGCTTTACACACATTGACGCTATTACACATTGCTAATACACACCAGTTCTGTTATAGTCTGTGTGTTTTATATTATACAAACGCTTCCCCATCCTTATTTTGTCCGACTCTCTAACTCAAGAATGAACCGATGCTCCCAGACTTTCTTCTACTCAACAACAAAAACTGTGGAACTCTCTCCCTCAATCTATCTTTCCCTCATCCTATGACTTTGACTGTTTCAAGCTCCGTGTGTCCAGACCTCATGACTTGAATGTACCTCGAATTTGGCTCCCGGTCGCTCTTTCAATTTTGGGTGGATACTTAATACAGGCAGCTTTGTCTATTGTCTCCTTTATACAAATAGATAATAGCCTATATAGGTTTTCAATATAAAGAATACTCCCTATCCTCCTCCTGCTCCACCTGCTTCCCCTCCTCCTCCTCACCTATGTATGGAGTCGGTGTAAGGGGTTCCGGACAGGCCTGTAGATGAGGTCCCACTGATGTCTCCCTCTCTCCCTCTCTTGGTTTTGTAGGGGGTCCTTCCATGCATCTCCCCGCCTCCTGTTTCCTCCCCCTCTTATCCCCCCCCCCCTTCCTGCTTTATGCTTCTCCCCCTCCCTCTCTCCCCCCTTCCCTTCCCCCTTCCTTGGTTCTGTATGGTGTCCTTCCAACTCCTCGATTCCTGTTTCCCTCCTCCCTACATCCCCCCCCCCCCCCCACCCCTTCCTCCATCTGCATTATTCTACCTCCCACTTCTCTCTTTCACCCCTACTGATGTCTCCCTTCCTTGGCTTTATCTTGTGTCCTTCCATCTCCCCCTCCCCACCCAACCTCCTGTTTCCTCACCCTCCTCTCAATACTCCCCTTTCTTCTTTATTCTAGTTCCTTCTATTCCTCCTTTCTTCTCCCTCCCCACTTCTCCTCTCCCCTTCCTTTCTTCCCATCTTTCTCCTCCAGTCCTCCTCCTTTCTTCCTCCCCTTCTTTAACTCCTCCTTCCTTCCTCCCCCTTCACTCTTCCTAACCCCCTCCTCTTTCTCCACACCTCCTTTTTTCCGGTTCTCTACAACCCCTCCTCCCCCCCATCCCCCTCTCTATCCCTCCTTCTTCCTCCCTCTCCCTCCACCCTCCTACGTTTCCCTCCACTTCCGCCCCTTAACTCCCCCTCTCTTCACTTGACCTCTGTACCTACCGCCCGTGTGACCTTTGTGACCTTTCCTACACTATTTACCTTATTGTGTGATACTGCCGTGTTATGAGGGAACTTACTTACGCTTGGAAGGCTTCACAGTAATTGGTGTACTAAGTTTGGTGTACCGGTAGTGTTTTGTCCACCACCAACTTTTTATATAAACGTGTGTAAGCTAGATTACATAGACACACACACACACACACACTCTATACACACCCATACACACTCACGCACACATACACTATACACCCACTAACACACACACACACACTCTCTCTCTCTCACACGCACACACTTACATTCAGAAACACACACACATACACACACACACACACAACAATAAGCACAATAGTAGATTCCTAGTACCACTGTTAGCTATGATTGTGAACATCAGTTTTCCAACGCGGTCCCATAAAATTTTCCCCATGGAACCTATATCAGTTGGTGACTCAAAAAATGTTGCCCAAAACACACCAGGATCATAAAGCGAAATGAGAACAGTTCAGGAAAAAATCATATTTCATTGCGTTAAAATTGCAAAGATTAAAACACTTTGTAAATACACATACCCATTTTGAATCAGAAACGCATTGGTATTGTCCATGCAATAAATAATAGCATACCAGAATGTGATGCCTGCGTCTTGCGATGTACTTTAAGGGGACGTTATTTAATTTATATATTTATTATTACCGGTATATATATATATATATATATATATATATATATATATATATATATATATATATATATTTTTTTTTTTTTTTTTTTTTTTTTAGTTTGCTCCCTATACCTCTATCTAACTTATAAATAAAACATCCCAAAGACCCATCTTCGATTTCTTTTCTTTTTTTCTGTAGAAAATGTCCTTGCTGAAGGCTGGTTGCTCCTAAATTACAGGCTCACTATCGATCACCAGGAAATTATCGACACCTAAATGGAAGGAAAGGTCTTAAAAATTACAAGGAAATTGAGAGAAAGGTCTTAAAATCACCAAACTAATGGGGCGAACGTCATAATATCTCAAAAAGTAATGACATTAATTATGAGAGAGAAGGGGTCCCAGAAAAATTCTTTCATATTTAAATGCGTATATAAATACTATGGATTATATCTGTAGCCTACTATCAACGACAAATGTTCGTTCCCCCCTGCCACTGAGTGAATCCAAAACATCTGAAGATCGAATACGAAGCATCTGAAAGAAGTGCAATTTACATTCAATAACTTCTGGCCATGATAATAAGGTCAGTGTCGGCTTCGGACGTTTTGTAGAGAGGGTCCTGTGGTGAGCTATCCGTTTCACTGTATTGGTATGTTATGTTTACAGTATTGTTATAGCTTCTAATATTGGGTTCTGTGATTAGTATTACAGATATAGTTTTTTCGATCCGCAGGTGTTTCGAATTCACACAGTGGCTGATTAGGGGAACGAACTTTTGTCGTTGATAGTACACTCTAAGATACAAATCCTGGCCCAATATGAAGCTCGAATACCAAACGAACCTCCGAAATTTAAATATTATGTAAAGAATTAATGAGAAGATTCGATTCAGTTCGGGATAGCTTTAAATAACGTCTGGCCGTGATTTATGTCCTAGAGTGTACTGACGTTCCTGAGCATATTGTATATATAATATTACAACAATTTCAATCTTTGAACATTTCAGGGGGGATGGTTTACTATTTGGTCGATGTTTTAATTTATTAATTATTTTTTTTTAGTTTCCTCCCTTGCCTTCCATCAAACTTAAAAAACATCCATTAGATCCCCCTTCTAGATTAATTTGTAAATTTTTCGGTAGAAAAATATTCCGGCCGAAGGCCGGTTCTTCCAAAATTACAGGCTCACTATCGTTCGCCAGGAAACAAATCGACACCTACATGGCACGAAAGCTCTTAATATTGACAAAGAAATGGGGCGGAAGATCCTAAAATCGACAGACTAATGAGGCAAGCATATTAAAATCTAAAAATTAATGGGCTAAACATGAGGGAGAAGGGGATCTAGAAAAACGACCCATCCTCCCTTAAAACCAAGTTCTGAAGCATCTGGACTATAATAAAATATAGGCTTGTCTCGTTCTGTTCGATAATGCTTCAAATGGGTGAGTCGCCATATAAACTCTTGATCGAACACAATCGCCTGCACAGTAGCTGGTACACAACTATATGATAAACTTGAGACAGTGAACAATGGATGAGGGAAACCACCGACTAAGGCATATGTTTTAAAGGAATGGTTCAAAATATTTCATCAAGGTTTCAGAATTGCTCAATGACTTTGTGTATCATCTTTCACTGCAGGCGCCAGTGCATTAACTATTAGATTCGAATCTGTTTGTTCTTTATTCGTATAAGTTATTAGGATTATTATTTCGAGCTAACAATACTGAAGCTCCGAAAATCCTTAAAGCATTACATATGTTCAGTTTATATTAGGTCAGTGTCGGCTTCGGACGTTTTGTTGAGAGGGTCCTGCGTGATTTATCCGTTTCACCGTATTGGTATGTTATGTTTACAGTATTGTTTAGGCTTCCATTTTGGGGTTCTGTGATTAGTATTTCATTTATTATTGAGATTTATATATGGAATGAATAACCTACCTGATGCTGGTATAATATATATGAAAATCTTCAACAAAGGTACTGCAGCGCTATTAGAAACAATAAAATAGGGACCAATAGATTCGCCATATTTTTCTCATTATAGTCCGCATGGAGGAATTTCGTTATCAACAACTTGAAAAAACCCGGTTTCACCGAACGGTGAAAATAATCTGTCCCGACCGTAAACAAAGCATTCCGTTGACTTGACCTCCGTCTTCTTGTTTTGTAAGATGCCTCGATACAGCAGGCGCGATTCACCCAATAAATAGCTCGAGTGTGACTCGCCCACCATAGTTGTTACTCGCCAAAACAAAGATCTGGCAACCTGTTTTTGCCCCTTTAGAGATCAATGTATAATGAGGATGACAATAAGTCAAGGCGGGGTGAGGCCCTGAACCCATCTATCTATCTATTGCCTGACGCCGTTATTCCCGAAGGGGTGGCCACGAACAAACCGCACCCATGCACCTTTTTCCCTAGTCAGTCGACGCCCCTCCTCCACCGCCTTCATCCATATACTTCCTCACTCCATCCTTCCACCTCTCTTTCGGTTTACCTCTCCCTCTCTGTCTTTCCACCTCGCTCTCGTACACCCTCTTAGTCATTCTCTCGCTTCCCATACGTTCCATATGGCCGAACCATCTCGAAGTGTTCCTTTTCACACTTTCCAGCACATCTACCTCCACACCACACCTCTTTCTTACTTCCTCATTTGGGTAAATTTCTATAATTGCACCTATACGAGCTAAACAAATTATTATTGTATTTAACAGGAAGGTACAACGAGGTAAGTGATGTGGTATAGGTGGCAATGCGGAAATGGATTATAAGGGCATTCCACCCCCTCTGACAAAAGTATCAATCTAGATGTGACACGGATTTACAATGTTTCAGAGAGACATTAGCCTAACCTAACAACCTTACCTAACCTAACCTAGTATTATAGGTTGGGGGCTGCCGCCCCCACACCCCCGCTGGTTGGGTAAAACGGTAGAAATTCAGTTGGGGTGGAGTGAATAACCGTAGATTTTCGTGAGGGGGTAAGAGGGGGGCGGAATGCCTTTATAATCCATTTCCGCATATTGCCACCTATACCACATCACTTACCTCACCGTACCTTCCTGTTAAATACAATAATAATTTGTTTAGCTCGTATAGGTGCAATTATAGAATAATACCCTCATTTGTCTGTCTATCCCTCCATGTAACTCCGCACGCACTTTTTAAGTAACCCCTCTCACTCTTGGTCTGAGTGTCTCTACCACGTCCATGCTTCGCTTCCCTAAGTCAGTGTCGGGATTACCACACTGTCATGCAAGGACCTTATTCACTTCCATACTGACCACCCTATTTCTTGTTACTGCTTTCAGCGTTCCTACAACCCTCTTCCCCTATTGCACCCTCTCCCGCACTTCATCATCCATAGTCCCATCTTTACTCAACACACTGCCCAGATACTTAAATGAGCTGACATTCTCCATAGCCTGACCGATCAACTTCACCTCACACTCTGTGGCTTCACCCCTTTCGAAGACCATAACCTTGCTCTTCCCCGCATTTACCTTCAGATTCCGTTTTTCGCACACTGTTCCAAACATATTTACCAGACCCTGCAACTCCCATTTATGGGTGGGTGCCCAACCCCGAAAGGAGTTGAAATAGAGGAGCCATCCCCCCGCCAAAGGTGGCTTTCTAGGGCCTTTCCTAGCTGATGCTGAGAGGATTGGGTTCTAGTCATGGGTGATGGGCTGGTCTATCAGAGTGAGAGTTGAGTGATCTCTGCCATACCCATAGCTTACTCTGACTGTTCCTTTTACTTATATATTTTCTAGATCTCAAGTGACGGCGTCTCTTCCGTGGATTGACCTCCCTACTGCCAACCTAGAGGTTGGCAGATTGGGAGCCAAAGCGTCACATTTTTCCTTCGCCCCTCAACTTTCTCTTCATAATTGCTGATTGGCACAGGGCCTTGGGTGGGCTTTGGTTTCCCAGGCATTTCCGCACCCTCAGCTCCCCGCCTTGGTGTGGCTTCGGTCACCCGGGCTTTATTAGTGGTAAGCAGGGAAGGTTTTGTTGGGTCGCTCGTTTATGGCCTAGGCCTTGCTCGGGACCTTGGGGCTGTTCGGCCAGACAGCCTGGGGAACAGCAAAAAAAAAAAAAAAAAAAAAAAAATCCTATTCATTATCGCTCATCAAAACTGTAGGTAGCATCAGCAAACAGCAGTAGCCTACAGGTAGCTTCCACTCATTTCCCTCCCTTATCAGCGTTACACCAACATCCACTGCTCTTCCTTGTATTTCTTTCATGACTCCATCCATATATACAGTAAACAACCATGGGGACATCACACACCCCTGTTTCAACCCAACATTCAGGTCAAAGAACTCTCTCTGCTCATTCTCCACACATACTGCCGCCTTCGCACGCTCATACATGCTCTTCACTGCTTTCAGCAACTTGCCATCTACTCCGTATATTCTAAGTAGTTTCCACATACCTTCTCTATCCTCTCTGTCATAGGCCTTCTCCAAGTCCATAAAGGCAACATACCGTACACCTTTTGTTGCTTCTTCAGATATTTCTCCACAACACAATTCAGGGTAAAAATCTGATTCTACACATCCACCGCCCTGCTCGTCACCTATCCATTTCTCCGTTCTCGCTCTCACTCTCTCAATCATTACCCTACTGTACACCTTCTCTACTAAACTTAGAAGACCCATCATGTATCCAATTTACCCCACAATTTCCCTCACCTACTGTAAAGCGCGATTCACCCAATAAATGGTGCCATTTGACGCCGTATCTTCATTTTGATGGATAATGGGTAAGTTAATGCAAATTCTGGAAAATATTTAGGAAACCACCCACCAATTATTTTAATTATTTTGTTTTTAGTTTTAGTTTTTTGCATCAATATATAGTGATTGACATTAGTTTCAACCTCCGCAAAAATCTTTTTCCCCTTTATCCAACGATCTTAAGACACGGCGCCTGATAGTGGGGAGGGCTATGAAGATTAGGGAAAATATGGGGTTAAAGACATAAAAAGGCGCTATAATGGCTTTATGATGAAAGTTGGCTCGGGTTTTGTTGTTTTTCAACTTGAGAAAACCCCAAAATGAAAAAACCCGAGCCAAGTTTTGGCAAAAGTTGGCTCGGATTTTAAGATTTTTCAGCTGCATAAAAGACAGCAAGTGCAAAAAAGAAGTTGGCTCGGGTTTTCTTGTTTTTCAACTTAAGAAACTCCAAAAATGAAAAAAAAAAAAAACAGTAAAGTTTTGGCAAAAGTAGTTGGATGATACATGGGATAGAAAATGAACTTAACCAGTAAGCTGATTATCCATTATCCAACAATTAAGCATCATTAAAGATTTTAGCCTAACCTAACCTAGTATTATGGGTGGGGGCTGCCGCCCCCACACCCCCGCTGGTTGGATAGTACATTGGATAGAAAATTAGGTAAATTCCTAGTGTTAATTAGACTGAATGGCAGGGAGAAAGAGGTCCGCCGAGTCGTGTTGTGTGCCGTCTATGGGGAGACAAACCCTGGACAAATATCGTTACAGGTTACAGGTTGTAGGTTCTGTATCTCCCTTAATAGAATTTTTCGAGGGTTGACACCTATTTTAACATGGAGTATAGGTTATATTACATCCTAAATGAAATTTTAAAAATCTGTGAAAATTCTTGGGTTGTTTATATAATAGAAGTTACTGTGGGACACGTAATATGTTGAAGGGAGAGTTCTGCCCCCTCTAAACACCCGTCACTTATGTCATCATAATCTGTTGTACTTCATAGGGGACCCAATTAAGGATAAAGTGAATTAACAGATGAAATTAGGCCGCAAACTACAATAACATAGCGGCCCGGCCCGCCGTTTATGGGAGACTTTTTACACATAATTTTCAATGTTAATTTTCTCCCTTAATCGATTTTTCCAAATTATCAAACTTACATAAAAATGAAGTACAGTTTATAGGGATTCCAACATGCATTTCAAAATTGTCATGAAAATTGGTGGGTGGTTTGCTTAATATATACCCAAATTCTCCACTCACACCATGAAAAATAATAATAAAACACTATATTCCTCGAAAAAAAAACAAGGTATATAAGGCTGCTGTAGTAATATTGAACGCTACCCTCCTACCTGTAAAACACAATGTACATCTTTACCTACCAATATGTGCACAATACTTTGTGTTAGAGGCGCCTGTATAAGTCTGTGATAGATCCGCCACTTCATGTGCTCATTTCCCAGGTTTGTTGACTACTTGGCCAGTTTCGGCATTCCGTTCAAACCAACTTGCGCTCGGGATTATCATATCTCACTCTAGGTAATGCCCCCTACTGGGAACATAGATGATGATTATAATAAGTCCTAGGGGATTGATGGGGGCGGAGCCCCCCGTCAACCCATCGTGTATCCATCCGGATCCCTAATTAGGGCACCTTGAAACATACAAAAACCCGAGCCAAATGCTGCCTCGATTTTGTACGATTTGCTTACTTTTGGGTAAATCAATTAGCCTACGTTATGGTTGGGTAGTTATAGGTATTTCTTGCGGTCCGCCTGCAGTCATGTATTTACGCTGAGGAACAGGTGACGTTCGAGTGTGGATTGACCCGTATTTATCGTATTTTATGTCTTTATTACATCTCGTAAGTACATAACTTGGCTCGAGTTCTGTATTTACATACTATGAAAGGTGTGGACAATGTATTTTTTATCCACATTCACTCGTTGAATGTCTTAACCCCTCATTTTGCCTGGGCTTGAAAGCCTTCCCCACTTGTGTTTATATTTGTTTTAATATTCTCGGGGTAATGGGGACGTATACTACTGATTTATAGGTTTTTACCATATTATTCTAGAAAATATACTGAAACACCAGGTTTATAGGTAAAACTAAAAAAATAACACCTCTGAAACTTTCTAAAGTAATCTAGATTTTTACCGTGACAGCTACATACCAGGTTTGAATGTGAGGTTCATATCATGTTACAGGCCATAACTCGTAATGTCTTCTAAACACAAATTTATCTAAAAAATAACAGGTTATTTCATAGCTATCACAAGCGTTAAATACGACTAAGGGAGGGAGAGAAGGTAATAATACACTTGGTGTGTGGCCGCAAGTGGAACCAGAACAAGGAAACTTTCGCTTAATATTTCCAAGGCCGCGAGGCTCAGAATTAATTTTATAGGGCTCTCCATTCCTTTCATTGGAACTCATTTGAATTTGGTTAGGGCTACGGATATGGCACTAGGGCGACTTATATTGAGCTGAAATGTCGCGAAAATGTCCCCCTGGGTGTATCTTACCTATAAAACTCCCCGCAATGAAATGGTTAAGGCTAAAAACTGGAAGATACATGTCTAAACAATTACCGGAATTGAAGACGTGGCTAAGAGGAAGAAGTGGAGACAGAATATATATATATATATATATATACACAGTATATGTATAATGCTTTTATACTCTCAGGAGGCTCGAACCTCCGACAGTCAGGACTATTGTTCATGCTTTAACCACATTTACCAAGCCGTGGTAGATTTGGCTAAAGCATGGACAATTGTCCTGACTGTCGGTGGTTCGAGCCCGACTGAGTGTATACAAACATTTAGTAGCTCATGTATATAATTATATACTGTATATATATATATAAAGAGATTCATGCATTATTTTTCGTTATTCAAATTTTTCTTCATTATTCCCTTCCAATAATGCAAGAAAGCGAAAGAAATACTGATTGTGCTGTAAATATATAATGACAACGTTTAAATGCTTAAAGGTCATATTTTCCCACTTGCATTAAATGTGTGATATGAGAGAGAGAGAGTGAGTGTGCGAAAGTGTGCGAGTGCGCACAGTAAATATGAAGTATGTTATTCGTTTGCACCATTGACCGCTCATTTGTCTTATTCTGAGTCGTGCAGGAAGGGAAGGAGGAATCCGTAGTTAGTATAATGATGTAGTATGGTGTGTGTGGGAGGGGGAAGGCTCTTAATTACGGCTCTCCCATGTTAGTATTGTATGGCGTGTGTGTGTGTGAGTGTGTGTGTGAGGGGTGGGGGGCTCTTATTACAACATTCCCATGTTAGTATTATATGGTGTGTGTGTGTGTGTGTGTATAATTATGTGTACGTGTGTGTGGTGGGTGGGAGGGCTCTAAATTGCAACTCTCCCACGTTTGCATTATATGGGCACCAGAGACCCTATAGTAACAGAGATCGGACAACGTCTGCCATATTAGTGCTGCTGGTGTCTTATTTAGCCTCTCTTGACACTTGACCCATTCACTACCGGTGACGTCCTTTTAACTTTAGTCTGGCTAATACTAGACGATGTTATTCAGTTAAAATAAGGCCTCCAACAATGAACAACCTTCGTACTATCTCATGTAACCCCTTTTACTACCACAGATCCTTCTTAAACTGCACAAAATTGTCTAAATATAGCTAGAATAAGATATAAAAGACGTCGACGATAGTGAGTAGGGGTTAAATATGTTCGTACCCATGATAAGCCTTCGATAATATTAGAACAGATATAAATGTTGGGCTTAGGATCCAAATTATTCGTGATTATAAGTGAGATACCATCCTTAAGCCGGTATCACACAAGCACTTTTTCACTCACCATTTATCTTCAACACTGGTCTGGCAGCTTATCTGGTCAACATCTATATAATATTTTCGATTGCCTGTCTGTGTGTGTGTGTGTTCTTAATAGGCGGCCGCAGTTTTGGACCTGGGGAGCTGAAACTTTGCATGTGGGTGTCAATTGACCTGGGTCAGAGGGGGCGAGGCCACGATCGGAGATCGTTTCGAGGCCGAAATTGAAAAAAATAAATAAACAAAAAATGAAAACAAATTGCCGTTTGGGGCAGAAGGAGGCCCCCGATCGAAAAGGTGTATGGAACGAAAGTTGTTCGCAGCCCCCCAAAATGGGGGTACGGATGAGGTCAGATCCAAAATCGGAGGTCATTTAGCGGCCGAAATCGAGGTCGCCGTTTAATGAGGCACAGGGAGGTCGAGGCCGGTGATTATGGTAATAGTAGTATTGTGATGAGTGTGGTAGTAGTGATTGATGATGGTGATTATGGTAGTAGTAGTGGTGGTAGTAGTGATTTTAAACCCGGGCAACGCCGGGTACCCCTGCTAGTATAAAATATTTCGGTTGCCTAAGTTCATCTATCATCAGTCTAGTTTCCGATATCCGTGCAAAATATTCCACAAATGTTGCCAGAAAAATTTTGATTATCGAATGTTGACTATAAAAGCTCTCGTGTGATACCGGCTTTACGTTATTTTATAAAATAGATAAAGTGTAGGGGATATAGGCTATAGTGGGATAAGTTATTAGGTACGTATTTATAAGATAGATCAAGATTAGGGGATACGAGTTATATTGTTTTATAATTAGGGTACCAAAATGGCGTCCAAATGAAAAGATGGCCGAGATCTCATACAACAGGAACTCTACTATAGTCGGTTTTATTTCAGCTGATAGTCAATTGAATCCTTTAGCAGCTGATTTCTCGATAACTAATGGAAATATATGAAACTACTACCGGTATGTCTGCCCATCATCTTCTTGCCAAGTTTTCATAATTAGCAACATATTTCGCTGCAAAATATTCTTAATAGTCAAGTAATAAGTAACACCCCATTCTTAACATTAATCATCAATTACAAACCCCAATGTACTTGAATAAACTAATGAAAGCATATGGTCCTCCCGGGATTCGAACTCGGGACACCACACCCAGAACATAGCACCTAAACCATTACACCATCAACACAGTTAAAGGTTGAGTACACGATCACGATTAATATCCATTTTCGAGTTTTGAATATCAATATAATCATGTACTCAGACCCAACTGCAGTATGGAAAGCGTAATGTTTTAGTGAGAGGAAAGAACATGGAATGGGGCCAAGATCACTAAGGACCGGCCTCGCTATACAAGTTGAAGATGTGGCAACTTACCGTCAGCTGGAAAGAACAGACTATACAGTAGGAACACTGTGTTGATGTGACAGGTGCTGGCGGGGGAGCTGTCTTCTTGATTGGTATTTCATTGTTGAATATGTGAAAGGAAATTTAGTTCGCACCGTGCTACTTCTACATTTACTATGCCGGGTACTTATAAACGAGCAGCCTAGTCGGTCTGTTGTTGTTCGCATTCCCTTGTATTTATCTCGGCGTGTCTTGTTTCACATACTATTTATTTGTCTTTCTATCTTTTTTGTTATTTTTGTATGATGGAGACAAAAGGCAAAGCTGCCTCTCCCAAAGTTGAGAGAGTGAGAGAGCCAACTTAGACATTATTTTTCTTCGTGTTGTACAATATTGGAAAGCAGAGTGGTGTGCTTGTTTAGTGTAGTGAAATAGATAGGAGGAGGAGGTGTTTGTGAGAGCTAGCTGTGTAGGTGAGACACAAACAGAAATAGTGGGGGAAGCCAAACAAATGAAACAGGAGTTCCAGCAACTCCTTATTACATGCCAATGAGGTCTCCCCTAGGTATTGCCCTGCTTGATTGTGTCTATAATCTTCCCAGCCTGTATATCTCTTTACTGTATAATTATGTCTAGCTATGACTATTTTTTTCTGTTAGAGGCGTGGCGTTATTACTGATTATATACCGGTACTCATATATATCAATATAATACATAACATTTTGTGGAAGAATATTTTTATTATTTGGATTTTCAAAATATATTTTTTTATTTTTAGCTTTAGTATAACTTTAAAAACTAACCTAACTTTCCCTAAAGATTCTCCTGATCTCCTAGGATATATACGAACTTACGAAGAGTTAGAAAATAATGAGGAATAATGCTGCGACTGTCTTCTTGAAAATTACCCAGCGAATACCTCTTTGTGTCCTGTCTCTCATGCTCGGTTTTTCTTTGTTTATATCTATTTACTATCCATCTATCTCTGTTTGACTGTAATTTTATATTTCTTTTACCCCTCCCTATCTAGCTATCGGTCTTATTATCTATCTCTATGAAATTCTATATATTTTTTGTTTGTAAGATTAGGCTATGTTATTACTGGAGGCAAAGGGTTAAAACTCGGGGTCTGTGCGATCTCTCTCTCTCTCTCTCTCTCTCTCTCTCTCTCTCTCTCTCTCTCTCTCTCGTCTCTCACTCCCCCCCCCCCCCTTTCTCACTCACTCACTCACTCACTCTCTCACACACCCACCAAGACCATCATTACCGGGATAATGAAGCCATCTGTCCCTTGTTAATAATGATCGGGTGGGCCCCTCTAAGATACTAATACGGCCCTCCACCCACCACACTATCCCTCTAATTGCTGATATTTGGGGACTTCTATCATTATGAAGCCCCAGTAAGACGTTGACTTCTAGAGATCCTTAGTATATTTAACCCGTACAGTACCAGTGACGTCCATTTCATTATATTCTGGCAACTATTAGACTATATTATTTAGCTTAGGAAGGACGTCTACCCATTAAAAGGCTACAGGTTATATCGATTCATCCTTCTAGCTGCCATATATCCTTCCTAAGTTTCATAAAATCGTCTAAATGTAACTTAAATCAAATATAAAAGACATCGCCGGTACAAAATGGGTTAATATAAATCGCCAAACTGTTAGTAGAATATAAAGGAACAATCGTTACTAAGCAACGAACACCTCCGTCGCCCTCCGTCGCCCTCCGTCGCACCTCCCCCCCCCCCCCCCCCCCCCCCCCACCACCACCACCACCACCATCACCACCATCACCATCAGGGCACTCCAGACACCTCTCAACCCTCTCTCATTTATATACTTATTTATTGTTTTTATTTCCTCGCTAGACCTCCATCAAACTCTAAAAAACACCCCTTACACCCCCGATCGAGATAAAGTTGTAAATTGTTTGATACACAAGACTGAAATTCCTGAGATAATCTAAAATTACTGTGAGTAGTCATGTGTGTTCAAGTGGTCGAATTGTGCCGAACAGTCCAAGTGGTATGGACAGCCACTTGAGACAAACAGAGACGATAAGTTAAATTGTGCCAAGTGGTCAATATTCGGCAGAGCTAGCGAATTAAGGGGATAGTGGCTGTTTTTTTTTGGTCTATTTATTCAGTTATTCATAACAAATTTAGTTTCCTCGCTAGACATCTACCAAGATTAAAAAAACACCCCCTAGACCCCCCTTCAAGATCAATTTGTACATTTTTCTACTGACAAATGTCCTGGCCGATTCCTCTTAATATTACAGGAATAATCGACACCTAAATGGCACGAAAGGTTTTAAAATTGACAACGAAATGGTGCGAAAGGTATTAAAATCGTCAAACTAATGGGCCAAACTTCTTAATTAAAATCTCAAAACTAATGGGGCTAAACCCAGGGAGAAAGTGATCCAGAAAACCGGCCCATCTCCCCTTAATCCAAAACGTTGATTCTGGACCAATACCAACCTCCTTTCCCTTCTCCCACATGTAACCCTCTTTCGTACATCTTTGTTCAATCCTACCTGAAAACTCTATTATCCGATCCAATAGAAGAAAAAAAAAAAAACATTAGCCAGAAGAGTAAGCCGATGATCCATATACTTTCCACTTGCACTGGACTATATACAGTATAGTTTATAGTTTTTCAATTAGCGCAAATGTTAACCCTTTAGCAGAGGATTTTTCGAAAGAGATAGAAAAAACGTATATAGAAAGAAAAGTTCATATACTGTATATGAAGTAGAATATTAGCACGGACAAAAGACACACTTGTGGACCAAGTAAACTGAAGGCCACAGGAAGAAACAGGGCGTCGGAAATGATGATGATCAGGAGAATGATAATAATAAGCAAGATTATGATCTGTCTATAATGCCAGGTGAGGTATTATAATTATTACTGATGGTAGACAACATTCTACATTAGCAATAAGATCAGGTAAGACATACTCTCCCGCAACCCTACATAAAGTAACAGGGTAAGCTGTAACTTATGAAAGAAACAATGAAGTTGTATCATATCTGCGTGATAGGGGTCGCCTTGAATTACCTCCCAAGAGAGCTTGTAACAAGACGACTAATAGCTCTGAGAACCAACAACAACTATAGGATTCACTTTACCTCAAGGCCGAAAGTACTCGACGATAATCTTTCCCACGTTTAGAGAGAGCGAGAGAGAGCAGAAGTGAGATCGAGAAACAACAGGGAAAGTTTATACAAATATGAACAATAATGCAAAATAATGAGGAAATGCAGAGAAAAAGAAAGATTTTCTTATTGTGCGAGTCTAACTACCGTATATCCAACCTTGCATTAATGTGCAAAGTAATATTTAGGTCACAATACAATTTATATTGTCTTTATGGTGTAATGGTTAACCTAGATTACAGGCTCGCTATCGCTCACCAAGGAAAAATGACACCTAAATGGCACGAACGATCTTGAAATTGACAAAAGTGGGCAAAAGCTTTTAAGGTAGCCAAACTTTTGGGGCGAACGTCTTAAAATCTCAAACTAATGGAGCTAAGCATAAGGGAGAAGGGGTCCAGAAACCCCCCCCCCCCCTTAAAAAACAGCAATCACGTCAGTAGTGTACACAATGGGTGACTTTAATGAGCCTCTTCAGTTAAAGTCACGTAGGAAGAGTTATATGAAGGACAGTGTGTTACTTATTTTACAGTTTAGTTGTAGTGATTTATTGCTTACTGTTATATTATCATATTATCAGACTTATTTGTCCTGACACTTATCTTGGATCATAATGTATATTTTATTTGCATGGTCAATAACTATCGAAAACTATCTATCTAACCCCATGTGCTAAACTTCAGCACAACCCATGCAAAAACATAAACGTCGTAAACACATAATTATTTCAGAGTGTATAAATTAATAATTAATCCCTATACTTAAAAATATGAACACAAGATAAAGACACTCATATTTCATTAATGTACTTCAATCATTATGTACCTCTAGTGAAAGAAGTGGTTGTGTGTGTGTTGTATATGTGCGTGTGTATATACTGTATATATACTGTATATAATGTGTGTGTTTGTGTGTGATAATTTATACACTTATCTATATCTTTGTAATGTAGTGTGCCGTTACGTTCAACACACTTGAAGCGTATTTGAATGTAAATAAGGTGAGAAAATTGTATTATTTTTAAAATCGTTCTTAACACCAATAACCCCCAATTGAAATTAATGAAAGCATGTGATTCTCCTAGGATTCTCATACAGAACTTACACGCTCTAACCATTACACCATCAAGGCAGTTATAAGTACAGCACATGACTACGATTAATATCCATTTATCGAATACTGGATATCAATCTAATCCTGTACTGCACCCAACTGCACTATGAATAGCCTAATGATTAGCCTAAGTGAGAGGAAAAAATATGTTATGGGGCACAGATTACATAGGACCGACCTCGCTACAAAATATTCCTGAACTTATTTATATTTTTTTTAACATAGTTCTTAAAAAAAACAAAAAATACTACAATTATTGAAAGCATGTGATTCTTCCAGGATTCGAACCTAGGAATTTAACCCTTTCGTTGCGGTTGTCATGCGAGTACGTCCTAGAATTATTAGCCCATTAAAGCATTTAGAAACGAGTGTGAGTGATCAGGAGCGCGGCAGGCCCCCATCCGCTCTTCGGCAAGTCTGCCACATCACTGAGGCTCTGTGGGGTGATATCGCGAGATATATTCAGTTTTACCAAGGGCAAATGTAGTGGAACATAACTAATTATTAGCGAATATTGCCAATGTCTGTAGTAGTGCTGCGGGTGAACCCCGCTAGCTAGGTTGCTCGTTCTGGTGTCATTTGAAAGATGTTTTCTTCTAGATTTTTGCTGCAAAAATTTAATTTAATTCAGGCACATGATTAACCCGGGAAAGGCGCCAAGACTCTTAAGAGGTTTTGGTGGTGAAAGGCGACGGGACTCTTAAGATCCAAGGCCTAAAAAATGCCTTTTAACACTTACGCTGCAGGCATATTTGGGTTATTTAGGGCATATTCAGGCACTCCTCAATGATTAATCAAGTGTCTCCATGAAATTAAATGTATTCTACCGAAAACTAGACAAAAATAGCTTTAAAATGACACTAGAACGAACTTCCTAACTCGCGGGGTTCACCTGCAGCGCTACCATAGTCATTGGGGAAAACTCGCTAATTATTAGCAATGTAGCGCTTGGCAACACTGCTGAGTCCCTGGTCTCGGACCTCAGTTTGCCTCAGTGCACGGCTGGACGTGCTGACAGTCGGAGGTGGTCCCCTCGCAGTCCCCCCCACTGAGACCCTATTTCTACGGCTAAGTTGCTATGGCGTTCCGGAACGTCTCTCGCAAGGAAAGAGTTAGAAGACCCCAGTAGCACTCAAAACAAAGGAATATGTGATTAAGTTAGATAATTCCCCTCCATACCTCTTATCACTCCTCCACATGATTCAAAAACCCCTCCTTCCCCCTTTCCCCCCCCCCCCCCCTTCACTTATCAAATATTTTTCCTCTTATTCCCTTGTTCATCGGTTTATTTATCGCGCAAATATCTCCAACCTGGTTCCAAGGTCGTCGTCTGCGCATATAGAGAGCATGGGAAGAGAAAGAAAGCAAGACTGAGGGCTCAATCTGCCTTCAGGCCTCAGAGAAGGAAGATATACGTCGCGTTCACCTCTCACCTCATGACTGGAGGGTCGACAATAATTAGTTTTTTCACCCCCCAAATACTATTCCCACTTGTTTTATTGCCGTTACATGTTAATATCTTAATATTAAACGTAAAATAGGCGCATATGAATAAGTAATATCGATATTTATGGTAAAATTACTATTTTAGGCGGGAATGAATTTTAGCCAATTATCCTCGCTTGGCGGGAGGGTTTGAACTACCAATAGCGCGCCGCTCTCGAATTAAACAATCAGGAGTGCCTGAATGAGCCATATTACAACGGAAAATCCCCCGCACTCGTTGGATTAAGGAAGCGGCTCGCTGGTGTAGTGACTGGTGTCTTAGACCAGAAGGTCCCAGAATCACACCCGCACTTAGCACAATAACCCTTTGAGTACCAGTTCCGTCCTTTTAACTTAATTCTGGCTATTATTACACAATATTATTCAGTTTCAAAAGGGCCTCCAGAAATTAAGGCTTTGAACTGTCTCGCTTAACCTTTATGCTACCACAGATTCTTCTTAAGCTGCATAAAATCCTCTAAATAGAGCTAGAATAAAATTAAAAAGACGTCGCTATAAGCAAAAAATAGCGATTATAG
This sequence comes from Paralithodes platypus, assembly GCA_032716605.1. Taxonomy (NCBI): domain Eukaryota; kingdom Metazoa; phylum Arthropoda; class Malacostraca; order Decapoda; family Lithodidae; genus Paralithodes; species Paralithodes platypus. The sequence continues at coordinate 21,454,042 of CM064528.1, forward strand.
CCTAGTGCTTATATATATATATATATATATATATAAACAACACTCAAAATTATATATAAGAAATTCTCTGTAGCAATAATTTCTACTAATATTTAGCTTTAGGTTTATATCTGTCTATAAATAATTATTAGAGGAAATTATGATGGGGGAAATATTATAGTTACTCATCATCTTTTAGTTTTCTTTCAATGTCTCTCAAAGAAAACTTATTTTAATGGCTAACTATTATATGAATATTGGACAATAACTGATATCTTAGCCAATAAAAGTCCTAACTGCTCGGCATCACCAGAAAAAAAAATATAATAGTATATGCTAATTATCTGTTTTCTACAATAAATAAAGGTATATGCAAGGGAGCCTAGCGCCAGGGACGGTAACAATACAAGTCTTTGTGAAAATCTTAAACCCATTCTGTACTATAAAAAAATATAGTACAGAATGTGTTTTAAGATTTTCACAAAGACTTGTATTACTACCATCCCTGGCGCTAGGCTCCCTTGCATATACCATTATTAATTGTAGAAAACAGAGAATTAGCATATACTATTATATATTTTGCTGGTAATGCCGAGCAGCTAGGACTGTTATTGGCTAGGATATCAGTTATTGTCCAATATTCATATAATAGATAGCCATTAAAATATGTTTTCTTTGAGAGACATTGGAAGAAAACTAATATATGATGAGTAACTAAATATTTCCCCCATCATAATTTTCACTAATAATTAGGCTATTTAGGCTAATTAGGCTATAGATGTCAGCTTAAAGCTAAATATTAGTTGAAATTATTGCTACAGAGAATTTCTGATATACAATTTTAATTGCTGTTTATGTATATATAAGCACTACAATATATTTACACTTCTTCTTCGACGGAGTCGCTGTCCTCGCTTTGCAGGAGAACGGCTTGCCTAATTAGCGGCTTTTCCAGGAAAAGCTAGAGCTAGATTAAGATACGGTTTAGAAAATTAGTAGTCATAGAAGGGATAGTTAAAGTAAAGTAATGAAGGAAGCGGAATATTTTGCTTTACTATAATCTCCCAGTAACCGCGCTTCTCCACCTTTTCAATATATTTGTTCTCTTCTTACTCTCCATCTTCTACACCTCTCTACTATTTAATCTTTCCCCCTACTCTGATCACCTTCTCCCCCTTCGCTAGCTTTTGCCTGTCTACCTTCTGCCCCTCTTCTCTCAATAGTGTTTTAACCTTTTCCACCTCTCCTTAGACCTACTATTTTTACCCCTTCTCCTATATCTCTCCTCCTCCCTCCATCGCTCTACACTATTCTACTCTATTTATCCTTCTCTTCCGCCACACCTGCTCCAGGAAGCTTTTCACTACCTTTATTCTTTTCTCCACGTCCTCGTCTACCCCTCTTCTGTCTCGAGACCTAATACAAACTTTACTCCATCATCATCCTCTTCTTTCTGCTCTTCCCATTCCCTCTCCCCCACTAACTGTTTAAGCTCTTCTTCCAATCTATCTCTCTCCTCCTCATACCACTGGCACTCTGTCACTAAATTTCTATCGTCTCCTCCACCCTCATCTCTCCCACCACGCACTTCAGACACTCTTTCAGTCCTCCATTCCACCTCCATGTTCTTCTATTCGTCTCCAGTGCCCCTGCCCTAGCCTTAAATAACAGTTCAGCTCCCCAACTTCCGTCGTAGAACTCCTCTTTTCTCGTTCTCCCCTTGCTTATATATCTTACCAGCGTACTTTTCTTTTCCATTCCTGTCTTCCTACTTCCCTCACTCTCGTTCTTATATCCTTCTCCAACTTCCTTCCTTGACCTAGTCCTGCATTTCTCTCTATATCTCTCCACTCCTCTCCCACCCTTCTTTGTTTCACTCCTATTTTATTCATTTTTCTCCTACACTCTTTTGCCCATCTACTCTTCCCCTCACCCCATTCATACATTCTATCTTCCTCAATCTCCTCCAATCTAATCTTATATCCCAACTTTGCCTTCGCCACTCTTTCCTCAAACGTACTCCACCCCATCTCCCCTCTCACTGCTTCATTCGCTGTCCACCTTCTGGCTCCTAGCCCTATTCTTCCTATTTTATTTTGTCCCGCCTCCAGTCTCTTAATTTCTCCCCCTGTACTCCCTCTCACATCCATCCCGTACATTATTCTTGGCATTTCAAAGTCCCCTCCACACTTCCCTTACTATTTTATATTTATTTACTCTAGTTTTTGTAACATTCCACAGTTTCCAACTACACTGCTCCACCTTCATAATTGTCTCATTCATTGTCCTTTGTCCCCCTTTCTTCCCTATCCATACCCCTAGCCCTAGGTACTTCACTTCCTCCCTTTATTTCTATTCTTTCCCCTCCTATGCTCTTGTCTACTGCCTCTGGCCCATTTACCACTATCATGCTGCTTTTCTCCACACTGAACTTCATTTCCAAATCTCTTCCAAACGACTAGGACGCTACATTCAATAATAATAATAATAATAATAATATTTATTCAGTTAGCAATTTACAGAGTTGGTACCACATAGTATGTTACAAATATATATGACATGTACCAGCCTTGCATAATTCCAACTAAGGATAGCCCAATAAGGCCGTTAGGCGTATTTCCATTGGGGTCCTTGTGGGATTAGGTTAGCTGGGGAAATGGAGAGGATAAAGAAATAGATACTTTAGAGAAAGTATTTCTAGGGGGTTATTTTAAGATACCTTACATCCTATAGTAAATATCAGTAATCCGTAATCAGTAATCATTTCAGTTTGGTTTGTCTATCTCTTATGTCGTATTTAGTAGTAGACATAAGCTTGGTGCTCCCTTCTCGCAGCTGTCCGGTTCAGGTGTTCCTTCAGGCTACATCTGAAGGAATACAGTGTTTTCTTTTCACGGACTGACTGGGGTAGGTCGTTCCAGTCTTTGATGGCAGTGAAGAAGAATGTTTGCTTACCCTGTCCTTGGATTCTCGGGACCTTAAAATTAAACATCCTGTTTCTTGTATTATGTCCACTCCTCTCATTTGCTTTAACAAAATCATTCTTTAGATACTCTGGAGCTCTGTCATAGAAAATTTTGAAGGCATTAGTTAGCCTGATTTGTTTGGCCCTGTCAGAGACATTGAACATACCTGCCGTCCGGCTGGCTCAGTCGATAGCGTGCCTGATTCCCATCTTGAAGGTCTCGCGTTCAATCCCCGCTCAGATTGAAAAGTTTTTCTGGGATACAGCCGGCGGTTACCATCTCCCCATGAGCAAGGGGGATGGGTAATGGTCTCTGGTAGACTAAAGAAAGCCAAGCGCTTGTGAATCCTCGAAGGAGGAGATACGGGCGCTATATAAGTAACCAGAAGATTATTATTATTATTATTACCTAGTGACTGAAGTTGTTCCTGGCCAACATGTGATCTGGGTCCTAGGTTCAGCATGAACCTAACCATTTTATTTTGAGTGACCTAAAGTTTGTGCTGTGCTGATTTAGATGATGCAGAGTACCAGGATGACACAGAATAGTCAAAATGACATTGAACAAGCGCTTGGCAGAGGGTCTTTTTGGTCGCCGCTGGCAAGCATCCCACCTGTCTATACAGGTATTTTATACGTGCTCTACACTTACTCAGGATAGATTCCAAAATTGTTTCACCTGACAAACTCAGTTTCAGTCCGAGATATTTAACTTGTGACACTGTTGTTATAGGAATATCATTACAGTTGACCGAGAAGCCCACAATGTCTTTCAGTTTGCGTTTTGTTCCACATAAGATGGCTTCCGTCTTGCCCAGGTGAAGAGATAGTCTATTGTCCACTAGCCATTCACTACATGATGCTAGTTCTTTGGAAAGTGAAGCGGCAATACTTATTGGGTCTTTTCCTGAAACCAGAAGCACGCTGTCGTCTGCATACAGTAATAATTTACATGAGACGCTCAGTTCCATGTCGTTCACATAACAGAGAAAGAGTAAGGGACCAAGGATGCTTCCCTGCGGGACCCCACAGTTAATTGGCATAGGATCAGATATATTATCATCAATTTTGACTCTTTGGGTTCTACCACTAAGATACGATTTAAACTTCACTCACCCTCACAACTTTAAACAGATAGTCGTATAACGCTCTGAGTATTCTTAGTAAACAAACTTGATTTATAAAGAATACTGTGTATTGCATTACTTGTAACTAACCAGGGATCAATACACATTAGTACACTTGATAACAAATTGTAATCAAGTTATAGTTAAGCAAACATAGGCTTATTCGCCTCTGCACTAGGTTACTGGATTTAACTCTTTAATATACCTCGCGAAATGGTTCGAAGGAACATAAAGCTGTACCGGTACCCCAAAGAAATAAAATGTGTGGAGGCATTGGCCAAAATTGGAACAAAATGGATTCGTATGGTCGTTGATACAGGTTCTTTCGGCACATATTATTCACTGGACTTTATTAAGCAGTGTGGTTGGTTGAAAGATGTGAGGGCTAAGCCCGATGATTGGCATTGTCTTGGTTTAGTAGGTGCGATAAATTACAAGTTGATAATGCTAGAAGGTGTCAAAGACGATTGTCCAGTATTTGTTAAGCCGTTTATCTGTTATGTTAACCATGGTATGTCCGGTTTTGGGCTGTGATGTACTAATTCTGCAGTTCTGAACGATTTTCCAACAAGTGCTTACAAGTATATGATCAATCTCCTTGGCCACACCACCAGCATTGGAATACCAGGTCCAGCGGTGTGGATCTGAGCACTGGAACCTGGATCCCGCAATCCTCAACTTCCTGGACCTTGCGAAGTTCAGGAAGAAAGAGATGTTGATATTCCTGGCACCAGAGCCATGAGGACCGACACATATCTCGTAGCCAGTTCTATATGTGCCCGTAACTGCATTGAAATCTCCAAGGACAATGATGGTGTCCCAAGGGTGACACTGTTCAACAATAGAGTCAAGCTTGGTGTAGAACAGTTCTTTCTCTTGTAAGTCACTCATCTCGGAACATACACTGCAATAAGAGAGATGAAGCCCAATGAGTGCTTCATCTTCACCAGCATCCAGCATCATACGCTCATCAACAGGTGTAACTCCACAACTGTGGAAGCCAGGGTAGAAGAGATTGCAACAGCCACCCCCCTTTGGCGAGCACCATTGCAACAGCTAGACCAGTAATATGTATAACCATCACAGCTGATCTCACCATAGCCAAGAAATCTTACCTCAGAGAGGGCCACTATGTCGACCCCCTGACGTCGCAGCTCCCCAGATAAGGGAGGTAGTCAGTCATCATCCAAAAGGGTTAATATGTTTCAGGCTCCAACCCGGAGTCCCCTCCGAAAGTTAAACCCCGGAGTGTGTCTTTGGGCTAGTGACTCCTTGGCACCGCCACGATTGGGAAGGGTATATGAAAGTTGGAGGATCAATTGAGATAGTAACGATTATACTGTATTCAGATTGGGAAAGGTACCGTATATGAAAGTCGGAGGATCAATTGATATAGTAACGATTATATTCAGATTGGAAAGAGTACAGTATATGGATGTCGGAGGATCAATTGAGATATGTTTTACTCTTTTATTTCCCACAGATCCACCCTAAGCTGTATACAATCGTCTAATGATAGCCAGAATGAACCATCCAAACGCGGCATAATCCTGTATGGGTTTATTCCACTGATAATTACTCACTCTATTCTTGCTAACTTAAGACAAGTTTATTTAGCTAAGCAAGGATCTCCGTAAACGATGTGGTCACAATATACCAGAAATAACCCTTTATCTCGACTGGTACAGTGGACCAAATATGTAACGGGCACATATATATGCTTCCGAATGTTGTTGCTATCAATAGGCAATTTTGTTTAGTTAAGGTTTATTTATTTATTTTGTTATCCTCTTCTCCCGTATGTTTATCCCCTTTATTTTTTTTATTTTAAATTTATACGTTCGCCCATTAATTTGGCGATTTTAAGACCCTTTGCATCAGTTCTTTGTCAATTTTAAGACCTTTCGAGCCATTTAGGTGTCAATTTTGTCCTTGCGTGTGATAGCGAACCTGCAATTTAGGAAGAATCGGCCTTCGACCGGGGCAATTTTCTACCGACAAATGCACAACGGTATCTCAAAGGGGGGTCTTGAGTTTTTCTTTTAAGCTTGATGGAGGTCTAGGGAGGAAACTAAACAAGAAAATAATTATAATAATATTACATAAATATAAATTCTCCCATTGGAAGAGGCTGTATGGGCGTCAGAGGGTGTTTACCTTTTCTATTCACAGAGGGCCTTTGTAAGCTGAATAAAATGGTTCGCCAGAAATATATGAATGAGGCCATCTTACTTTAGGCGTTAGAAATAGTTGCATAGTAAGTTATAGTCTGTTCATTATAGTTAGGCAAGAAAAAGACAAAACTTAACCACTAACCTCCACAACTTGAAACTACGTGGTAATAACGTTCTTGACATTGTACTTGCAACAAAAGAAGAATCAATAGAGAATTTGAATGTTGGTGATGAATTCAGTAACAGCGACCATCCTACGATAACTTTCACTTTAAAGTTTACTAGTAACGAACCAAATAGTAGCATCGAAAAAATCCCTAATTTCAAGAAAGCAAACTTCCATAAACTTAGAGCTATGTTTAAAGAAACTGACTGGAGCTTTTTAATTAACAATAACGACATAAATACATCTTGGAAGTTATTCGAAACCACTTACCTAAAAGCAGTGCAAGACTGCATACCATCGAAAATACGGCGTCCAGGCCATAATAATAAGCCCAAATGGTGGAATCAAGATATTTCAAACTGCCTGCTTGCTAAAAAATTTGCTAATGATAGATTAAAATCCTCACAAAATGACGAAGAACGGGTGAAATTTGTAGAGCTACGACGCAAAGCCAAAAAGTTAATTAAGCAAAGTAAAAAGACCTTAGAGTTACATATTGCGAATCAAAGTAAAACAAACCCGAAAGAATTCTATAGTTATATCAGAAAGAAAAAAGTAGTTACTTCAACTGTTGGACCGTTAGTCGATGAAAATGGAGAATACACCAAAGACGAAGTACAAATGAGTAATGCCCTCAATACCTTCTTTGCATCAGTTTTTACAACAGAAGACCTCAGTGATATCCCTACACCATCGCCGATTCAGATTGATAATTCAGATGTTCTAAGCAATATCACCGTTACAGAGAGAGAAGTATTGAATTGTTTAGATAAACTCGAGGTAAATAAAACGCCTGGACCTGATACAATCTCGCCTAGAGTTCTAAAGGAAGCTAAGGATGACCTCTCCAAACCACTGACATTACTATTCAATAAATCCTTGCAGTCTGGAACTATGCCCGATCAGTGGAAGCTAGCCAACGTAACACCGATATTCAAAAAAGGCAGCAAATCCCTACCCAGTAACTATCGTCCAATTAGCTTAACCTCAGTTGTATGTAAAATGCTAGAAACGGTCATACGAGACAGACTCGTAAATCACTTAGAGGAAAATAACATACTTAAAGATACTCAACACGGCTTTCGTAAAAAACGTTCCTGTTTAACAAACCTCTTAGACTTCTTCCACGATATCCTCAACCTCTACGATAAGAGTAAAGCTGTAGATATTATATACCTTGATTTTCAAAAGGCCTTTGACAAAGTTCCCCACAAACGTTTACTGCTAAAACTAAAAGCGCATGGAATACAAGACGGTGTGTTGAAATGGATAGAAAATTGGCTCAGCGACAGGAAGCAAAGAGTAGTCATAAACGGTAAGGCATCTAAATGGACCAATCTAAGTAGCGGGGTACCCCAGGGATCGGTACTAGGACCAATTCTCTTTCTAATTTACATCAACGACATAGATGAGGGTCTCACCTGTACAATCTCAAAATTTGCTGACGATACAAAAATTGCAAATAGCGTACTCTCAAAAGAACAAGTTGATGATATGCAACACAATCTAGATAAATTGTCATCTTGGGCCCAAATTTGGCAAATGAGTTTCAATGCGGATAAATGTAAAGTACTACATATCGGATACCTAAATGAGAAAGCAAACTATTCGATGAATGGCACTCAGCTTAAGAATGTAAACAGAGAAACCGATCTGGGAGTAACAATATCGAGTAACCTAAAACCGAGTCAACAATGTTCAGAAGTTGTTAAGAAGGCAAACAAAATAATTGGCTTTATAGGCAGGTCATTTGAGCATAAATCCAAAGAAGTTATCCTAACCCTTTACAATTCCTTAGTCCGCCCTCTTCTGGAATACTGCGTTCAATCCTGGTGCCCTTATTACCAAAATGATATAAACAAGCTAGAACGAGTTCAACGTAGAGTTACCAAAATGATACCTAGCCTAAAGAACAAACCATACGAAGAGCGTCTTAGAGAATTAAATCTATTTCCTTTAACCCAGCGCAGATTAAGAGGCGACTTAATTCAAGTGTTCAAAATCATCAAAGGCATCGATAATATGAACTGTAGTAAGTACTTCACTATCGACCAATCTAATTACACGCGGGGAAACGGTTGCAAAATTATTGGTAAATCTTTTAACTCACACGAATTTAAGAATTTCTTCTTCAATCGAGTTGTCAACTTGTGGAATGGGCTTCCCCGAAACGTTATAGACTGCATCACCGTTGATTCATTTAAACTCTGCCTAGACAAATATCTCGCATCAAACCCGTGACTGACTGCGTTTGTAAATGAATAACTTTATTTTATCCCCCCCTCAGTTACTAACCAATCTGTCCCCTACTAACTTCCTAATCCTGCCACGGACATTAGTTCCAGGGCAGTAATTCCCTTTCCAATGTTTCCTTGCCCACTCTAAACCACTGTTTGGACACTTGATCCTCAGTGTTTTGGAGGACAAGTAACCTAGAAGGGTCACTAGATCTGTTGTTGCTTGATTTCCTTTGTACCCTTTGCACTGGAGTAATCAGGCTAACATTTCTATCATTTGAGAAGAGTCAGCCAGGGAGTCGGTGTGAAAATTTACAGCCCATTTCTTCAAGCCATTTTTGAAATACAGAGGTTAGGGGTCACGATTTCTGAAGATAAAGTGTTAAAATTGGCAGGAACATAATATCAAAACACACATATACAAATTCTCTTTATTGGCACAGCACATCTGCATATTTTCTATGTATCACAATCACATGAAATACTAAGCTGATATAGGCTAGTCTTGCATGATATCACAGAAAGAATATACTAGTATAATGGTGTTTGGATGTGTCTGGATGATAAACATGATAGATTAAGGGGAGGCAGACCGTTTTTCTGGACCCCCTTCTCCCTCATGTTTAGCCCCACTAGTTTTGATATTATAAGACGTTCGGCCCATTAGTTTGGCGATTTTAACACCTTTCGCCCCATTTCGTTGTCAATTTTAAGACCTTTCGTGCCATTTAGGTGTCGATTTTTTTCCTGGCGAGCCTGAAATTTTAAGGGGAATTGGCCTTCGGCCGGGACATTTTTCTACCGAAAAATGTAAAAATTTATCTTGAAAGGGGGTCTAGGGTTTTTTTTTTCTAAGCTTGATGGAAGTCTAGGGAGGAAACTAAAAAAATATATGAATAAATGAATTAATATACCAAACAAACGGCCAGTCTCCCCTTAATCTATGATTATATATTACCTGCATACTTCAATCTATATAAGTATAGATACACTATAAAAATATAGGAGGCCCTCGAATGTTTATGAGTGGTTGTACATACGAACTTGTACGATTAAAAAAAAATATATAGTATCAAAGTATCCCTATAATTTTCAATTATATTTATGTTATTTACATAATTAAAGAATGATATCGCAACATTACTGTCAAACATTTTACCCATTCAGGCTATCACTACCATTAGCAGATATCTAAAATAATTAACTATTACTAACACTTACTCGAAAGTAATCATTAATCTATTACTTCTCTGGTAAGCTATGACTGCTATACAAACTAACGACGAGCTATTTAATCCTTTCGGTATGCGATGATACCAGTTTACCTTTTCGTCTGGCTCTATTTAGCTATTTATTTAAACTTGGGAAGCACCTATGATAGTCAGAAGGTGAATTAGGATAGACATTAGTCCTTGGATTCCTAGAGGCCATTCTTAAACTGAATAAAATCGCCTATTGAAAGCCGGAAATACAATGAAAAACTGTCATAATTCTGAAGGCGTAAAAAATCTAGCTTGTAAACAAACTAACTGCACCTAAACTATGACAGACAAAACTATATACATTTATATTTCTTTGATAAACTATAGCCTAATTCTTTTTAGTTTTGAAACTATAAAACAGGTATCTCTTCAACAGAAAATAACTCTCCTAAATATTTAGAGCTAAGAATAGGACATAAATTTACTATTTATATAATATATAGTGACTACCCACACTACTGTAACTATGCAAATGCTATCAATGAACTATCATTATAAAATAGGACGACCCAAATTTTCTGTCAGGATGCATTGGAATAACTTTTTTAACCATTCAAGACTCACTCCAAACTACCCTTCTATACACTAATGTCAGAAACTAACTTTATCTGCACTGAACAAAAATATACACTCAAATGCTATCACTCCAACATATAGTACTATTCGAACGATATCCTTAAAACAAAAAATAACTATATGTTAGTAGGGTTCTGTCCTATTTCCAATATTCATTAATGATCTCCTCAACTGTATGCCTCTACAGTAGTCCTACACATTCATATGCTGACGACTCTACCTTACACTACTCAACTAGTTTTTCACATCAACCCATCATGCAATCACTCCAAACCTCACATAACAGGGCCTTGGCACGCCTATCTTATGATCTACCAATTATTTCTGATTGGGGCAGTAAATATCTTGATACTTTCAATGCCTCCAAGACCCATTTTCTCCCTCTTATCTCTCCATCGCAATCTTCCGCAAGACCATCAATTATTCTTCAACAATACACAAATTAACCCTTCATCTTCTATATTCTAGGTGCATCTTTTTCATCCGACCTTTCTTGGAAAGATCATGTTACCACTCTTGCTAAAACGGCTTCCCAAAAGTTAGGTGTCCGTGGGTTCTTCACCCCCACACAGCTTCTTGCTCTGTATCAGGACACAGTGCGCCCCTGTATTGAGTATTGTTCGCTCATGTGGGGAGGCTCCACCCATACCGCACTTCTTGAAAGAGTACAGTCAAAAGCATTTCGCCTCATCAACTCGCTTCCTCTTACTAGTTCCCTACAATATCTTTCTACACGCCGCAGTGTTGCATCCCTTTCACTCTTATATCGCTATTACAGCAATCAGTGTTCTTCAGAGCTCGCCTTACGGCGAGTGCGAGGCACCCACCTTCGACACAGTCCCACTCCTATTCTGTCCAGCTCTCCAGCCCAAGAATTGGCAGATTTTCTGTCTTTCTTCTTCTCAACAAGTGAATTCTGGAACTCTCTCCCTCAACCAATCTTTCCTTCATCCTATGAATTAAACTGCTTTAAACTTCGTGTGTCCAAGCATTTTGACCCCAACATCCCTTGAATTTGGCCCTGTCACTCTTTTTGGATTTGTGGAAGACACTTGTTACAGGCAACCCGCCTTTTGTTTTCTTCATAAAGTAGTAGCAATAGGATCTAGGTGACATTGGGCTAATAGGTCCTGACTCTTCAAGATACGCTCACTATCGCTATACGCTCCAGACTATCGCTACACCAGATAATGACTACCCTAACGATTTTACTACAACCACAATAACTACCTGGTTTCTGAGAGCTACATAAAGGCCGTAAACTATCTGAAGTAGTGGTAGAAGAAGGGTCTCTGTGGTGGAGGGCTGATAAGGTCCTGGCGCCGGTTGGTGGGGTAGTGGCCGAACTTGCCATTCCCCAGGGACTCCACCAGTAGGACACCCTGGGTCCCGTGCTTATTGGCGAATTCTCGTTGGTTCCTGAAAATAATAGTGATATTAATAGATATCATCTATATATCTATCTAGGCCTACCTATCTTTTGCCGGACGCTGTGATCCCCGAAAGGGTGGCCACAAACGGAACGGCCCAATTAGTGGAGCAGATAACTGCACATTTCAGGAGAATCGTTCAAATGGTGATGCAAGCATGAAATTTGGTACATGTACCCTTCAAGGTCCATTCTTCTCAGAAATACCGCTGGCCACGCGAAAATCCAAGATGGCGGTCATTTTTCAAGATGGCTGCCGTGCCTGACCATATATTGCTTAATTTGTTTTTAATTATTACCTGGTGAACATTTTAAGAGAAAACTGTTTCTTGCTAACCAGATTAATTAGAAGCACTGTTTTAATCATTGTCATAGTCTATAATTGGAATTTTAGAATGGCATCCAAGATGGCGTCCATTAATTTCATATGTTCATATCTAAGCAACTACTGAACATATATACATGATGTTTGGTGTGCACATACATTCTTTGGGTCAGATAATCCAATGGAGCCATTTTCACATTTGTTAGTAAGGACTGAGGCAGTGATGAGATCTTGCAAATATAATAGAGTGATGTCAACACACAACCAGCGCACACTGGTAACATCGCTGCTGTGCAACTCAGCATGGGGTTCAGTGTCAGCTTATTTTACTGTACTATACTATAAGTTGTAGTGTAGTTTAATTTAGTGTCCCAAATGCTTTTTAACAGCCCCATATCAATTAGCTACTAGACAGTAGTTGGTAGTTAGTAGATAGAGTTAGATAGCCGCACCTGAATTGACAGGGTGTGCCAGCGCGGGAGAGCCGAGCCAAGGGTAAGGGGGCTATACATGACTTGCTCATGTACTTACCTGGATGGTGTACAGATCACACGGGACTTAAATGGCACTGGATGAATGATCGGGCTAGGTGTAGGTCACCCGAACCTAGTTGTATCCCATAAAGTAATGTGTGTGTAATTTCGTTAAGGTGGTAAAAGGATAAACCCTCGGCCTTAATCAGAAAGCAAAATGGCAGATTCAAAATCCATTTTTCCCATAAGACAAACTGACTGGTCAAAATGTTGTCTTTGCCAGAAAGACAAAATAGGTGAAGATTTAACATCACCTAGAACCCATTATTCCCTTGAACATGACGGTTATGCCATGCTGGCTACCAACATATCGATGTTTCATGAAATCCAGGAAATGCCATTGATCGTGGATCCAACAAGGCTTGATGAAGGTGACGGCATAGATGCCACTTTGAGAAGAAATCAGGCAAAATACCATGTCAACTGCCGGTTGTTGTTTAACAACAGCAAGCTGAATCGCGCAAGGAAACGCCGATCTAATCGTCAAAGTAGTGAGTCTGAAGACAATCATGCAAAGCAACGTCGAACTAGCTATGATGGTCAAACTTGTATTTTTTGTGAGAAAGTGGCACCTGCATCTGATCTCAGGCAGGTAATGACCATGAACCTTAACAAGAGGCTACAAGAGTGTGCAGAGGCACTTAACGATGGCAAGCTTCTTGCTAAATTTTAGTGGTGGAGATGCTATTGCACAGGAGCTAAAGTACCACAGAGTGTGTCTCAGTGCCCTCTACAACAGGGAAAGGTCCCACCTGAGAAACCTTGAGAAAAGCTCAAGTGCCACTGATCTGGAGCCAGATGTTTATCCATTAATTTTATCAGAGCTGGTGAGATACATTGTTGAAAGCAACCTATGCTCAGAAGAGCCAGTCACATTTCGCCTGGCAGATATATGCCACCTTTACCAACAGCGTCTGGCACAACTTGGTGTGGATTTACCACGTGTAAATTCCACCAGACTGAAGGATAAACTTCTGGAAGAAATTCCAGAACTTGAAGCTCATAGAAGTGGAAGAGATGTACTTCTTGCATTTCAGAAAGATGTGGGCAAAGCAATTACCCAAATTTCTGATTTTTCAGATGCACTCATCACTGCTAAAGCAGCAAAGATTCTAAGAAAATGCATGCTTGAACATCAATCAAAATTTGATGGCACATTTCCAGCTGGTTGTGTGCAAAATGCCATACCTCCCCTTCTGCTTCAGTTTGTGGGGATGGTTGAACATGGAGCTGACATCAAGTCTCAACTGAGATTTGGAGTTTCAAAGTCTGATCAGGCCATTGCCCAATTGATGCAGTTTAACTGCTACTCCCGATACAAAGAGGGAGCTGCTACACATAGGCACTCAAAAGACAGAGAAACACCATTCCCAGTCTACATGGGACTCTCAGTCTATGCCAAAACCCGGAAAAGAAACCTGGTCGAAATGCTGCATGAGCATGGCCTCAGCATCTCATATGACAGGGTGTTGGAGGTCTCAGCTGAATTAGGAGATGCCACAGTCAACAAGTATGTCGAGGAGGGTGTGGTCTGTCCACCAGTACTGCGTAAAGAGTTGTTCACCACTGCCGTGATGGACAACATCGACCACAACCCTTCCGCAACAACTGCCACAACCTCCTTCCATGGGACTAGCATTTCTGTATTTCAACATCCCACCAAGGTAAATGGTGGCCAGGAGCGTCAAAAACTCAGGCTTGGACCTGAGAAAGTTAAGGCCGTTCCAGAACTTCCTGACACATTCATAAACATTACTCCTGCATCCTTCAAAGCAAAGAACCCCCTGCCACCAAAACTTCCACTGCCAAAGCCAGCCACAGATGTCTTCGGCCCACAACTGGCCATGGAGTACCAGTGGCTAGAGAAAGTAATAGTGACTGAGGAAGTAAAATGGTGCAGTGAACTTGACATGGTCAGCACATCATGCTTCAATGAAGAGAGGCCCAGAATTTGAAGTAAGCATTACTTCATTGCTTCCTCTTCTGCGGGACCAAGCTCACTCTGTTGCTACTGTCAAACATGTGATGAAGAAAGTACAGGATGTAGTAGCTTATCTGAACCCTGGTCAGGTACCTGTTATCGCAGCTGATCAGCCAATCTATGCCCTTGCAAAACAGGTGCAGTGGCAATGGCCTGACCAATATGGAGAGGACAAGTATCTGATCATGTTTGGAGGTCTGCACATTGAGATGGCAGTGCTAAAGTTCTTGGGCACTCTCCTCAAAGACAGCGGGTGGACAGGAGCCTTGGTGGAAGCAGGTGTGGCTTCATCAGGCACTGCAGAATCTTTCCTGTCAGCTGCAAGTGTTACCAGGACACGTCAAATGCATCAGGTTACAGCATGCAGCCTGTACAAGCTCCTGAAAGCTGCATATGTGGATCACTGTGCAGAGCTAGCAGATCACAAAGAAGAGACATTGAGCTTTGAGGAGTGGTGTGCCATTCGTAAAGAGCAAAGCCCACAGTTCCACTTCTGGCACATGGTGCTGTCAATGGAGCTTGTCATCTTCTTGCTCATCAGGTCTTTCCGTGAAGCCAACTTTGCTCTCTATTGCCAGGCATTGAGTGAGTTAATCCCCTTCTTTGCCAATAACAATACAAATTATGCCAGGTGGCTTCCAGTCCACCTGAGGGACATGCTCACTCTGGAGAGCACACACCCTGAGCTGTCTCAAGAATTCAAGAAGGGAAACTTTGTTGTCCACAAGACAAGTCGTGACTTCTCCGCAATGGCCCTTGACCAAGCCCATGAGCAGGCCAATGCCATCATCAAGGCTGATGGTGGAGCCATTGGGCTCACTGAAGACCCAGCAGCACTTAGGCGATGGATGGTTGCTGGTCCTGAGGTAAGCCGTTTGGTGTCCCTGTATGAACAAGAGGCTCAAGCTAAAGTCAAGTGAACACACAGCTCACCACGAGCAAACACCGCAGGCACAGCTGACTTTCCTGGAAAGAGTCAATAAGCTGTCTCTGACTTTGCAAGAGTTGGGCAGTCCTTTCCAGGATGACAGTCAAGAGCTGTATTCTATTGACAACAAAGACATAGCTCACCCCAGCTCAGATTTCTCTATCTTTATTCTTTGATTAGCTATTAAGCCATAAACACTACCGAAAATCGCCCCAAAAATCCGGCCTCCTCGGGTTAATGGCGGCCATCTTGGACGCCATCTTAGTTAAAGTCTAATATGCAACTGCTTTGGACAAAATTACCTTCACTTACCACGTTAGAGCCCCAAAAAAATGGATTGGACAGTATTCATGTCTTTTTTCTTTCAATTAACTGACCCATAACAGTAGGGCTCAGTCAGATGTGTCGGCCATCTTGAAAAATGGTCGCCATATTGAATTTTTGCGTGGCCAGCGGTATGTGCTTTGAAAGTGAGCTTTGAAGAATACCTGTACCAAATTTCAAGCTTGTATCACCATTTGAACGATTGTTTCACTTATCTGCTTCACTACATGCACCTCTGTCCCCAGTCAGTCGACGCTCCTCCCATCCAGCACCGCCTTCACTCATATACTTCTTCACTCCATCCTTCCACCTCTCATTCGGTTTACCTCTCCCTCTCTGTCCTTCCACCTCACTCTCGTACACTCTCTTTGTTATTCTCTCGCTTCTCATACGTTCCACATGGCCGAACCATGTCAAGGTGTTCCTTTTCACACTTTCCAGCACATCTACATCCACACCACACCTCTCTAGTACTTCCTCATTCGTCTGTCTATCCCTCCATGTAACTCCGCACACACTTCTCAGGTAACTCATTTCCACCCCTCTCGCTCTTGGTTTGAGCCTCTTCACCTACGTCCATGCTTCGCTTCCGTAAGTCAATGTCGGGATTACCACACTGTCATGCAAGGACTTCTTTACTTCCATGCTGACCACTCTATTTCTTGTTACTGTTTTCAGCGTTCCTACAATCCTCTTCCCCTGTTGCACCCTCTCCCGAACTTCTTCATCCATAGTCCCATATTTACTCAACAAACTGCCTAGATACCTGAATGAGCTGACATTCTCCATTGCCTGACCGTTCAACTTTACGTCACACTCTGTGGCTGCACCCTTTTGAAGACTATATATATATATATATATATATATATATATATATATATATATATATACAGTATATTGAGAGAGTGAAAATTAGAGAGAGAGAGAGAGAGGGAGAGTCAGCTAGTGTTTTAATATAATTAAACACATAATTATGCCCATCTACATTTCAATAGTCATTGTATTTACACCTGATTCAATTTCTTCATAAGTTAAATATTTAAGCTAGAATCCTTCCGTGTACAAGTGTACCTGTATCCGGCGTGAGGGTCTGTTTCTATCCTCTGAGGGGTGACGATGTACAGGTTCCCCAGGGTGTTCAAGGTACAGCAGGCCGTTCCCACCACCGCTAGCAACTGTAATGAGAGGGGAGAGTAGTGGAAGTGGTTGTCTGGACATTGAAAGAAGATTGATTGATTGATTAAGTGAATGACCCAGTATACCAATTCAAAGACACAATAGGCCCAGGTACTAGGATTCTCGATTACACACAGTGAGAGAGAATGAGTAGGTGGAGATTAATTAATTGTTATATACTGTATATTATTATGACAAAGGTATACATTACAAAGGTAAACATGTGTTAGGCTACACAAATTGAGAGAGTGATAGAGAAAGAGGAGGAGAGTGGGCGGGGAGTGAAGCATAACAACGATAATTTAGTGTAAAGAACGATGACCCCTACACTGACATCCGAGGGCACAACAAAAGAGAGAGAGAGAGAGAGAGAGAGAGAGAGAGAGAGAGAGAGAGAGAGAGAGAGAGAGAGAGAGAGAGAGAGAGATTGATTTGATTTTGCCCCGAGGGGCGAGTTTATTGAGCAGCGCCCCCCATCCTGTGAGGGGACAACCACTAGTAAGGCGATACATACTGCTCAAAGAGCCATTATTCCACTGAAACAACAGCATCGTCGTCTGGTTACATTCATATTTGTGTTTATAAATCAGGTTGGCATTATTCAGATGTGTTATTATAGTTTCCTCATTTAATTGTCACATGGTCTGTATATACGTATCTCAAAAAAAAAAATAGAGAGAAAATAGAGAGAGAGAGAGAGAGAGAGAGAGAGAGAGAGAGAGAGAGAGAGAGAGAGAGGCCGGTTGAACCAAATAATTTTAACGAAGTTTATCGACAAATGCCGAACTAAAATCATGAAAAATATTATAGCTTAATGTTATATTTTGTATCTGTTATTTATCTAACGGTAATTACGAAATAGCTTGAAAAGTGTCAAGTATCAGCGTTAAGCATAAGAACCACGTGAGAGTTATACAGCATCATCATCAAAATACTTTGGGGAAAGACTTGCATGTGTAATCTTTGTTTACTTTATAGCGGAATTCGTTTTGTTTACGATTGGGTGCAATACAACTCCTTCATCCAACCTGTCTAGACTAGCCCCACCCATGTGATTACCTCTTCATGGGACGCTCAGAATTCAACTATTCTTGTACCCTACCTCCTACACCATTGTATCTTATATGTTTAAGTACCACGAGTATAACCTATATATATATATATAATTATCAATATTTATTTGTTTATTTTATAAGGGATGATATAATTATGTTGTTGGTGAGCCTTTTAACACATTCGGTATTTGGCGACGCATATTTTCCTTGTGTTTTGGCTATCATTAGACTGTTGTTCACTCTAGGAAGGATCTGATGGTAGTAAAGTGTTTTACTTATTTTATTCTTATGGATCTGTCTGAAGCTTAATGAAATTGTCAAATGGCAGCTTAAAAATATGAACAAATGCAATGGAACGATATGAAAAATGCATTATTGAATATTAAAAATCAAAGAGACCTTAAGAAGTTAAGGTATGTGTATATAACCTGTTGTGTATATAACCTGGTGTGTATATAACCTGGCGTATACAACGTGGTGCATATAACTTGATATATATAACCTGTTGTGTATATAGTCTGGTGTATATAACCGGGTGTATATAACCTGCTGTGTATATAGTCTGGTGTATATAGCCTGCTCTGTATATAACCTGGTGTATATAATTTGGTGTAGGCTATATAACCTGTGTATGTAACCTGGTGTATATAACTTAGTGTGTATATAGCTTGGTGTATATAACCTGCTGTGCATATGAGCTACTGTATATTACCTGCGGTATATAACCTGGTGTGTATGACCTTGCCAGAGGGCTATGCTGTCTCCTGTCACTTCCTGGTTATTAATTAATATAATCATGTGACGGCGGTTAGAGCGCAAAAAATGCATTGTCATATTCTGTTTACCCACTTCCGTTCTAAGTGTCGAAGAGGGGAGATTCTTATAATAATTGAGACTAGTGTATTTTTTTTTCCGGAAAATTAACACATAATAAACTGCTCTTAAACGATTTGACGTGCCAATAAGAACCAAATCCTAAAAATACCTTGCGCATGAACACACACACACACACACACAAAAGCCGAGAGAGAGAGAGAGAGAGAGAGAGAGAGAGTGTGAGAGTGTGAGAGTGTGAGAGTGAGTTAGAGAGAGAGAGTGTAATAAGTGTATGTGTCTTTCCTCCCACGGTCCCTCTCACATACTTCCCATTCTCTCTCACCCAGACGGAAACCAGCCCAATACCTCCACCTTTTCCCTCTTACCTGATAACAAAATTCTTTATAAAATGTCTAACCTCTTTCTTAATTCACTTTTTGTTATCGTATGGGAAACAGCTATAGTTACACGAGCGCTTATTTTGGATGTTTTTTTCTGGCATTATTGCTTGGGATTTTTTCATTGTTGTCGGTAACTAGATATGAGGTAAAGTGAACAGCAACACCATATGAGGAGGAGCACTTTATTGACAACGTTTCACAGATAGCTTCTCCAGCTTACTGTGAAACGTCAATAAAGTGCTCCTCTTCAAATGTTTTTTCTATTAATTTTATCAATTTTTCTAAGATCATTTTAAAATAACTTTGAAAGTGTGGGTGAAGGCTAGTCCTATCCAGAGTGAGGTTTGGCATCCTCTACCAAACCTTAGCCGTTTCTGTCTGCATCCTCTACCAAACCTTAGCCGTTTCTGTCTGTATCCTCTACCAAACCTTAGCCGTTTCTGTCTGTATCCTCTACCAAACCTTAGCCGTTTCTGTCTGTATCCTCTACCAAACCTTAGCCGTTTCTGTCTGCATCCTCTACCAAACCTTAGCCGTTTCTGTCTGCATCCTCTACCAAACCTTAGCCGTTTCTGTCTGCATCCTCTACCAAACCTTAGCCGTTTCTGTCTGCATCCTCTACCAAACCTTAGCCGTTTCTGTCTGCATCCTCTACCAAACCTTAGCCGTTTCTGTCTGTATCCTCTACCAAACCTTAGCCGTTTATGTCTGCATCCTCTACCAAACCTTAGCCGTTTCTGTCTGCATCCTCTACCAAACCTTAGCCGTTTCTGTCTGCATCCTCTACCAAACCTTAGCCGTTTCTGTCTGCATCCTCTACCAAACCTTAGCCGTTTCTGTCTGCATCCTCTACCAAACCTTAGCCGTTTCTGTCTGCATCCTCTACCAAACCTTAGCCGTTTCTGTCTGCATCCTCTACCAAACCTTAGCCGTTTCTGTCTGCATCCTCTACCAAACCTTAGCCGTTTCTGTCTGCATCCTCTACCAAACCTTAGCCGTTTCTGTCTGCATCCTCTACCAAACCTTAGCCGTTTCTGTCTGCATCCTCTACCAAACCTTAGCCGTTTCTGTCTGTATCCTCTACCAAACCTTAGCCGTTTCTGTCTGTCGCGTTTACTGTCTTAATTTTTCCTTCTGGGGGCTAGGGGGGTAAGTGCCTGAGTATATACTTATATATACATCTTAAGGGCCAGATAGTTTATGAAGCTATATTAAAGAAGCTGTCAGGCCATAAATAGCAAAGCAAATGCTTGAAAAAAATGGGCCGTAATGTGTGTCTCCATGTAACTCCCTCTCCATGTAGTAAATCATTATCGACAGATCAACATAAAAAATAAAAAAAAATTGTTTACGAAGTTCGACCTTGTAGATTTTCAGTAAACCCCTGCCGTTTCTCTTAAAGGGGGTGTTTTTTCTGGACCCCCTTCTCTATCATGTTTAGCCCCATTTGTTTTGAGATTCCAAGACGCTCGTCCCATTAGTTTGGTGATTTTATGACCTTTCGCCCCATTTCTTTGTCAGTTTCAGGATCTTTCGTGCCATTTAGATGTCGATGTTTGCCTGGCGAAACATGAGACTGCAAAGTAGGGGCCACTCGCCTTTGGCCGTGGCCAAAGTTTATCTTGAAGGGGGATTTTGGGGATATTATGTATTATTATTATTATTTATTTTATTTGTATTTATTTATTCTAAGTTTGATGGGAGGTATGGGGAGAAAAAAAACCCCGCTACACTCCATTCTTCCCCTCTGTCTCCATCACCATAGAGATACAGAACAGATCCTAGAGCCTGAAATATTATGACAAGACATTATGTTATCGCTCGCGCATACTGTTATTATACAACTGTGTCTCCTATTTCATATACAAGCGTCTTAACATGTCAGAAGTAATAAAACAAATACCCTAGATGACTTGTGTAGATATGTGTACAGTCATATTAAAAAGTCATGAATCATCTACTACTTCGTCCCCCCCCCCCCTCCCCCGCTCTTAACTCACCTGAACAAAGCTTGAATGAATACAGTTTTGTTTAGGTATTTTCTACACAATTTAGGGAGATAGGGAGAAGACCAAACACATTTGTGAAGTTACATATAATTTTATTTCGACTAGGCGATACAA
The DNA here is from genome assembly GCA_032716605.1 of Paralithodes platypus. NCBI lineage: Eukaryota > Metazoa > Arthropoda > Malacostraca > Decapoda > Lithodidae > Paralithodes > Paralithodes platypus. The sequence goes on from CM064528.1 coordinate 21,475,619, forward strand.
TAGCTTTGTCAAAAAACTATCAAAGATAACTTATACTTTGGGCATATTCATTCACGTGTTAATGCAAAAAAAAAAAATCAATAGTTTTAAATGTGATAGATCTATTATTCTTAATACTAAAGCCAAGATGACACAAGAGCTTTTCTCACATCATTTAATTTTCAACACGGGTGTGGCGGCTTATGAGGTACCGTAATGTTCATAATGTGGTAGCTAAAATGTATCTACCTTCTGTCTAGTTTCTGATACCAGTGCAAAGGATCAAATAAATGGTGGTCAAAGTTATTTGACCATTGAAAATTTACGATAACAAAAACTCGTGTGATACACCTTTTAGCAACTGTGTTAAAGAGTAGTTACATAGGCACACGTTCTTTGAACGTGACTTCACAATTGACACCCAATGTTGTTAACATAGAAGGACATCCTAACAAGGAGGACTGTTTCATTTCCAACCAGGGTATTTTGTATAATCGAGAAAGCAACCTAGTCCATAATATATGATTGAATAATCATCTTTTACGCTTAAGAACGTAATATATCAATAATTGCATTGCATCACAGGTCGTCCATTCTATCACAAGAATACTAGATGTTGTTTGTCAACACCTGCATATGTACTCCTGAGTCACAGGTTTAAGTGTTATCCGGCAAATTTTGGTAGATTTTTTTCTAGCAAGATTCTAAGTGTTCCATTCCTTAGTATCGGCCACTAGAATGACCTCTTAGGTGAATAATGTCTTATAATTGTTTAACTGAGAGGCTGCCAAAAATATAACTAAATAAGATTCCGGCAAAAGTGATCGTACGAATTCGCGTAAATCGTCGTTCTGTATCATCTTCCTTTGCACAATCAGTACAGTATATTATTAACTTAACCCCAGCCCCAGCACCTTCAACAATCACCACCATCTCCAATACTTACCTTTTGGGTCCCCTGCCCCATCTTTACCTACTACTTTCATCACCCCTTCCCCCCGCCCCCGCCCCCGTCCTCCATCCCTCACCCTTTCTCCCTCACCACTTCCCTCCTTCACCCCCTCCATCCTTCACCCCTTCCCTCCCTCATCCCTTTCCTCCCTCACCCCTTCCCTCCCTCACCCCTCCATCCCTCATCACTTTCCTCCCTCCCTCATCCCCTCCCTCCCTCACCCCCTCCATCCTTCACCCTTTCCTCCCTCACCTCCTCCATCCCTCATCACTTTCCTTCCTCACCCCTTCCATCCCTCACCCCCTCCATCCTTCACCCTTTCCTCCCTCACCCACTCCATCCCTCACCCCCTCCATCCCTCACCCCCTCCATCCCTCACCCTCTCCATCCCTCACCCTCTCCATCCCTCACCCTCTCCATCCCTCACCCTCTCCATCCCTCACCCTTTCCTCCATAATCCCCTCCATCCATCACCCTTCCCTCCCCCTTCATCAGCTCTCTCAACACCTCCCTTACCCCTTCCATCCCTTACCCATCCCTCTCTCCTTCATCAGCTCTCTCAACAACCCCCTGACCACCTACTCCCTCACCTTTCCCTCCCTCCTACATCAGCCCTCTCCACACCCTCCTGACCACCACCTCCTCTACTCTACCTGCCCTCTGTAGTGTAGCGGGTTCGTGGTATTCCCTACCTGTGGGAGATACCTCCACCCTTACGGAACCGGACCCTAGTTATATCCTACGATGGGCATTGGGATGTACACTAACATACACACGCACGGGCCTCACCGTGTTCAGCGGTAGAGTGTAAAGGCTATCAGCCTATGCCCGAGAGGGAGTACTTGGAATATAGAAAAAAAAAAAAAAAAAAAAAAATCACACACATACCGATACACATGCATACACACACACACACACACTAACAAACACACTCACACTACCATACATACACACACTACCCACATACACACACACACACACACACTACCCCCCCCCCCCCCCCCACACACACACACTGGGAAATCCACTATCCATTGAAGGATCTGAATTCCTATTTATCTTTTCTGATCCTTCCATCCATTTGGAGTTACGGATATGGCTACAGTAATAGATACGTAGAATTCCAGGATTTTGAACTTTGTGTAGCTTCATGCCTTCAGTAGTAAAGGGGGGGGGGGGTTCTGAACCCCCTTCTCCCTCAAATTTAGCTCTATTAGCTTTGAAATTTAAGACGTGACACATATTTTGGCGATTTTAAGAACGTTCACTCCATTTTTGTCAATTTGAATACCTTCAGTGCCATTCAGGTGTCGAATATTTTCTGGCGGGCGATTGCAAGCCTGTAATTTAAGAGGAATTAGCCTTCTGACGGGACATTTCTTTACCGAAAAATGTACAAATTCGTCTTTGGGGTGTCTATTAAGTTTGATGGAGTTCTAAGAATCTAGAACCAGTTGACCCTTTCAACCAGTAGACCATGTCAAACAGTAGAACATTTGAAACAGTAGACCATTTAAATCTGTATATAATTTCAACCAATAGACCATTTGAACCAGTAGACCATTTCAACCAGTAGACCATTTCAATCAGTAGACCATTTGAACCAGTAGACCATTTCAACCAGTAGACCATTTCAACCAGTAGACCATTTGAACCAGTAGACCATTTCAACCAGTAGACCATTTCAACCAGTAGACCATTTCAATCAGTAGACCATTTCAACCAGTAGACCATTTCAACCAGTAGCTCTCAACCAGTATCAATTCAATCAATATTCTTAGTTTATGTCAAGCAAGGTCAGTTCTGTAGATTGACACTGATTTAGTTGGACCTGGTTGAAATTGTCTACTGGTTGAGATCTAAAGGTTGAAATGGTGTACTGGGTGAGATCTAGTGGTTGAAATGGTTTACTGGGCGAGATCTAGTGGTTGAAATGGTGTACTGATTGAGATCTAGTGGTTGAAATGGTTTACTGGGTGAGATCTAGTGGTTGAAATGGTGTACTGATTGAGATCTAGTGGTTGAAATGGTTTACTGGGTGAGATCTAGTGGTTGAAATGGTGTACTGATTGAGATCTAGTGGTTGAAATGGTTTACTGGGTGAGATCTAATGGTTGAAATGGTTTACTGGGTGAGATCTAAAGGTTGAAATGGTTTACTGGGTGAGATCTAATGGTTGAAATGGTTTACTGGTTGAGATCTAAAGGTTGAAATGGTGTACTGGGTGAGATCTAGTGGTTGAAATGGTTTACTGGGTGAGATCTAGTGGTTGAAATGGTGTACTGATTGAGATCTAGTGGTTGAAATGGTTTACTGGGTGAGATCTAATGGTTGAAATGGTTTACTGGGTGATATCTAATGGTTGAAATGGTTTACTGGGTAAGATCTAGTGGTTGAAATGGTGTACTGATTGAGATCTAGTGGTTGAAATGGTTTACTGGGTGAGATCTAATGGTTGAAATGGTTTACTGGGTGAGATCTAATGGTTGAAATGGTTTACTGGGTGAGATCTAGTGGTTGAAATGGTGTACTGGGTGAGATCTAATGTTTGATGTGTCACTGGTTCAGATCTAGTGGTTGAAAATTAATGATCTAAGTGTTAAGTTGCCTGGATCTGCTACATTAATGAGTTACGTAATGTTGCCAATATCTCTCTATCTCTATCTCTCTCTCTCTCTCTCTCTCTCTCTATATATATATATATATATATATATATATATATATATATATATATATATATATATATATATATATATAGATATATATATATATATATATATATATATATATATATATATATATACCGGTATATATATATATATATATATATATATATATATATATATATATATATATATATATACATATTATTTGTTTTAAATCCTTGTAAGCGGTATGCCCTACGGTCTTATGGTTGGGTACTGGTCTTAGATCTGCCTCGTTAATTGATATGTTTTCTTCACTTCGATGTATGCTCTATACAAGCCATACTAACCTGTATTTACCACCAGAGAGAGAGAGAGAGAGAGAGAATGAGAGTGAGAGTGAGTGAGTGAGTGAGTGCCAGGACTTTATTTTCTTTATATACCGTCAGAGAGAGAGAGCCTGAACTTAGTAACTTTTATTTACCGCCAGAGAGAGAGAAAAAAAAGAAAGAAAGAAAGAAAGAAAGAAAGAGAGAGAGAGAGAGAGGGTGGCTGAGATGATTCAATAACCTTCATTTGCCGCCGGATAAACCCAGACCTCCCAGGGTCAGGCGCCTCTTGACCTTGAAATTCGACTCTACCCTCAACGAACGGAAGCTTGTCATACTAGTTGATTGTTGTTTATATTAGTGGGTCCTTTCACTTTCATTCTCGTTCATTCATTCATTCATCCTCTCTCTCTCTCTCTCTCTCTCTCTCTCTCTCTCTCTCTCTCTCTCTCTCTCTCTCTCTCTCTCATAACATTACAGTGCCCTTATTTCCCTTTCAGTATTCGAGGACGTAATAATTAACTATGTGTTCGCATTATTTTACCTCTCATTAAACAATTTTATTCAATTTAGGAAGGATATAGGGAATTCGGAGAGTCGGTTGTTTTCACCCTTTTGACTGCCACAGATCCTTGCATAAAATCGTCTAGTCATATCCAGAATGATATGAAACAATGCGTCATTATGATAAATTGGCTAATTATATGTACAGTTGCTAATTATATGAGGGTATTTGTCTCAGTATTTCTAGATCTGGAGAGGATGCATGTGTGAAATAAGTGAATGATAAGGTTTTCATTGATATAATACGGTACTTAATCTCTACAGTACCGGTGACGTCTCTTTAATCTGAGTTCAGCTACATTAAGACGATTTTATGAAGCTTAGGAAAGATATATGGTTGCTAAAATAATTGATTGAGATAGTCAGCTGCCTTTTAATTGATAGACGTCCTTCCTACGTTGAATAAATTAATCAAATGGTTTCCAGAATATAATTGAAATATCATCACCATTATTAAATGGGTTAAGGCCGTGTCACACGAGCGATTTTTCCGTAAATTTTTATGGGCATTTGTAGTCTGGCAGCTTCAACATTTAAGGGGGGATGGGCCGGTTTTCTGGACCACTTTCTCCCTTATGTTTAGCCCCATTAGTTTTCAGATTTTAGGATGTTTGCCCATTAGTTAGTCGATCTTAAGACCTTTCGCCCCATTTCTTCGTCTATATTTAGACCTTTCGTGCTATTTAGGTGTCAATTTTTCCCCTGGCGAACGATAGTGAGCCTGTAATGTTGGAAGAACTGGCCTTCGGCCGGGACATGTTTTGTACAAATTAATCTAGAAGGGGGATCTAATGGATGGGTTTTTTTTTAATTTGATGGAGGTCTAGGGAGGAAACTAGAAAAATAATGAATACATGCAAAAATCGCCCCAAAAGTGAACCATCCCCCTTAAGTTGTATCAGAATAATTTCTCCACCGAACATAATCTACCTTCAGTCTTGTTTCCGGTTCCAAATTGAAAGAGCCTCAAAGTAGTATGAGAAAAATACTTGCTCATCGACAATTGTTGTAAAAAACGCTCGTGTGATACCGGCTCTAGCGACAAATTGATACACACATTCCAATCTACGAAGACATCCGATACCAACACTGACAAAGAGATAATTACTTAACCCCTTCTGTACCGGCGACGTCTTCTTTTTCTTTTTTGTATAGTTCATTCTAGCTATATTTAGACAATTGTGTGCAACTTATGAATGATAATATGTGGTAGTAAAAAGGGTAATTTAGATAGTTCGAAGCCTGCTAATTGATAGACGTCCTTCCCGAGCTGAATCAAATCGTCAAATAGTACCGGTACCCAGAATTTAATGCAAATTACTCGTCAGATTTGTTGTTTTTGTTGTTGCTGTTCCCCAGGCTGTCTGGCCGAACAGCCCAAAGGTCCCGAGCAAGGCCAAGGCCATAAACGAGCGCTCCCACAAAACCCTCCCTGCTTACCACTAATAAAGCCCGGGTGACCAAAGCCACTCCAAGGCAGGGAGCTGAGGAGGGTGCGGAAACGCCCGGGAAACCAAAGCCCCACCCAAGGCCGTGTGCTTCTCAGCAATTATGAAGGGAAAGTTGAGGGGCAAAGGAAAAATGTGACGTTTTGGCTCCCAATCTGCCAACCTCTAGGTTGGCAGTAGGGAGGTCAATCCACGGAAGAGACGCCGTCACTTGAGATCTAGAAAATATATAAGTAAAAGGAACAGTCAGAGTAAGCTATGGGTATGACAGAGAACGCTCAACTCTCACTCTGATAGACCAGCTCATCACCTTCGTCAGATTTGTTGATACATATAGTTGATAATTGATAATGTGTAGCAGATACCATAAAATTATTATTCATACTCGAAAAGTTTTTAAAGCTAAATTATATTGTTACTTTAGTTAACCCTTTGAGTACCAGCGACGTGTTATATTGTATTTTAGCTATATTTAGACGATATTATGCAGCTTGGAAAGGATCTGTGGTAGTGAAAAGTGTTGGTTGAGGCAGTTTGAAGCCTTATTATTAGTAGAGGTCCTTCCTAAGCTGAATAAAATAACATGAAAAGCACCGCCCTGGTGCTGAATGGGTTAAGGCTTTCAGCATATGAACACGCATTTCTACATTATATTTTGTTCATCATGGGACGAGTAAATTCAGCTGAGGAAGAACTTGTGGGATATGAGGGTAAATGGAGATAGTTTTAAACCCCTTGATTCCAAGAAAGCCTTCCTAAGCTACATACAATCGTCTAACGATAGCCAGAACACAATGTGAAATAGCGTTCAGTATAGCCTGTTCATTGTTAGTAAGACGGTGTCACACGAGTGATTTTCCCGTCAATTTCTATGGGCAATATTAATCTGGCAACTTCAAAATTGAAATTCCGTAAATATTAAAGTGCCTAACATAATCTAACTTGGATCTAGTTTCCGATACCAATGCGAAAGAGCCTCAAAATATTACGGGAAAAAACAAAACTTGCTTACCCCTTACCGAGAATTGCAGGAAAATGCGCTCTTGTGACACCACCTTAAGGGGGAGAGGGGTTTATTTTTTGGTCGATTTTTTGTTCGTCCATGCATTTATATAGACCTACACTCCTACAGGTATATATGTTTTTAGCTTCCTCCCTAAACTTCCATCAAGTTTAAAAAGAAAAAAGAAAAACATCCCCAAAATCCCCCTTCTAGATGAATGTGTAAATTTTTCGGTAGATAAATGTCCCGGCCGAAGGCCGATTCCTCCTAAATGACAGGCTCGCTATCGCTCGCCAGGATAAAATCGACACCTAAATGGCACGAGAGGTCTTATTATTGACAAAGAAATGTGGTGAAAGGTCTTATAATTGCCAAACTAATGGACCGAAAGTCTTGAAATTTGAAAACTAATGGGGCTAAACATGAGGGAGAAGGGGAGCCAGAATAACCACCATCCCTTCCTAAAGCGAAGACTTTCTCCTAACTATAGTCTATTCAATAACATTAGGCCAGAAATATTGACCACAAACCTCTAGTAAAAAATAACTAGAACACTCGGTCGTCTCTTTGTATTTGTGTTTTTATTTGTATTTATATTATTATTATTTTGGAGTTTGTCTTAAATTTGTGAGTAAATTTGTACCGGTATCGTGAATAAATTAGGAATGAGTGTGCGTGGGTAAGTGCGATGAAATGTGAGTGAGTGTGTGTGTGTGAGTGGGTGAGAGAGAGAAAGAGTGTGTGAGAGAGGAAGTGTGTGTATCTGCGTGTGTATGAATGAGGTGAGAATAAGAAAGAGAGAGAGAGAGAGTGTGTGTGTGTGTGTGGGTGAGAGAGAGAGAAAGAGTGTGTGTGTGTATGAATGAGGTGAGAATAAGAAAGAGAGAGTGTGTGGGTGGGTGAGAGAGAAAGAGTGTGTGTCTGCGTGTGTATGAATGAGGTGAGAATAAGAGAGAGAGTGTGTGTGAGTGGGTGAGAGAGAGAGAGTGTGTGTGTGTCTGCGTGTGTATGAATGAGGTGAGAATAAGAAAGAGAGAGAGAGAGTGTGTGTGTGTGTGGGTGGGTGAGAGAGAGAAAGAGTGGTGTGTCTGCGTGTGTATGAATGAGGTGAGAATAAGAAAGAGAGAGAGAGTGCATGTGGGTGTGGCGTGCAAGAGAAAGGGCGTGAATGAGAGTGAGAGAGTGAGTGTCGAGAGTGTGTGTGTAGGTGAGGGTGTGGTAGATCGTATTACAAGGGTTAAGGTTGAGCGGCCAGGAATCCTATACAAAATCCAACTTTGTGTCCAGCGGGTCACTGTACTCGCCCACCCCGACTATATTCTGTTCCAAGTGAGTGGGCCAAAGCTCTTGAACATTAACCTTTATAACTCCCAAACCACTACAGTAATCAAGCTAGCATTTCTACCATTTGAGAAGGGTCAGTCAGGGAATAGGTGTGGAAATGTACAGCCCATTTGCTCTAGCCCTTGTTTAGTTTCATTGGTTAGGATTCACGGTTTCTGGACTACCTACTTGGAACAGGATATAATGACCCTATAGTAACAGAGATCGGCCAACCTCCGCCATCTTGGTGACACTGGTGTCATTACCCTTTTTTGCACTCTTATATGTCCAGACTCGGGGAGGGGGTGTTCCTGGACCCCATTAATGTTTAGCCCCATTAATTTGACAATTTTAAGACATTCGTCCTTTTAGTTTGGCCATTTCAAGACTGTTCGTACCATTTAGGTGTCCAATTTCATCTGACATGCGAGAGTGAGCCTGCAATTTAGGAGGAATCGGCCTTCGGCCGGAGCATTTTTCTACCGAAGAATGCACAAATTTATCTTAAAGGGGAGTCTTGGGGGTATTTTTCTAAAGCTTGGTGGAGGTCTAGGGACGGAACTAAGAAATTGAATATAAATATATAAATATACAAATAAATAGAAATCTCCCCTTAATGCTTCACCGTTTTTTTTTTTTTTAATTAATAATCTATAGTATATTCACTATAAAGAGGCCTGATTTCTTGACCCTCAACTTCTGTAACTCAAAAAGGGCTGGAACAAACGGACTATAAATGTCCACACTTTTTTCCTGACCGACTCTCCCCAAATGCTAGTAATATTAGCTCGATTATTCTACTCCTTTTTTAGTCATAAGAGGTTAGTGGTGACGATTGTTGGCCTAATTATGATTAATAGACTGTGTGTTAGCCAAAATATGAGAAAAAAGATAGGTAATTAAGGTGTCCATAATTATCTACCTGTATCCTTTTAACTTTTTAAGGGGGGTGACCTGCTTTATTCTCTCCTGTTCTCTCTTTCTCTGGCTTGTATCCATTCAGCCTGCTGTTTTAAGACGTTTATCCCCATCCAGGTGTAGATATTATCCTGGCGAGCGATAGCGAGCCAGCATTGTATGAAGATATCCGGCTTCGCCGGACACATTTTTCTATCGAAAAATTTAAAAAAAAATCCTGCTGTCAAAAATATTTTAGAAAATATGCTGGCTCGCTACCGCTCGCCAGGAAGAAATCGACACCTGGATGGGGAAAAACGTCTTACAACAGTTTGCTTAATGGGGCCGAATGGATACAACTCGGAGAGAGGGGGAGAGAGAAAAATTAAATAAAAACGAAGTGGGCCCCCTTAATGGTGTATTGTTAGTAATAACCCCATTTACTATAACGAAAGGTTAATCACCATCGATATACCCAATGATCTTATATACCTTGTTCATACCTATGTCATATCATTTGTATACCCTTATTTATTTCATTGTATCATTGTGTTTAAGGAGTTAATTGAGATCGTTCTAAATCTCTTGATTATGAGAACATTTCTTAAAGGGAGATGGGTCGTTTTTCTGGTCCTCCTTCTCCCTCAGGTTTAGCCCCATTAGTTTTCAGATTTCAGGATGTTTTCCCCATTAGTTTGTCAATTTTAAGACCTTTCGCCCCATTTCTTTTTTCAATATTAAGAACTTTCGTGCTAATTAGGTGTCAATTTGTTTCGCCTGTAATTTTGGAAGAACCGGCCTTCGGCCGGGGGAAAATGTGGCCAAATCCTTCTAAAATAACAGGCTCGCTATCGCGTGCCATGAAAAATTCGACACCTACATGGCACGAAAGGTCCTAATATTGACATAGAAATAGGGAAAAAGGTCTTGAAATCGCCAACCTAATAGAACGAACGTCTTAAGATCTCAAAACTAATGGAGCTAAACATGAGGGAGAAGGGGTTCCAGATAAACTAACCATCCCCTAGTTCTCCCTATAAAAGATTGAACCCCCCACAATCACCACAACCACTACCTGTTTCGTTATTATTATTCCCATGAACACACACCCTTTCTCACATACTGACTCCACCCACCTTTCTTGTTACCGCCATTACTAGCACCACTATCACCAGAACCAATACCACCACTTCTAACACCATCACCACCACACACCCTTCCTCACACACTGACTCCATCCACCCACCTTTCTTCCTTACTGTAGGTAGCGCCAACGAACTTGACAATAATCTGGACCCCTTAACTTCTTGTAACTCAAAATGAATGAAAGCAATCGGGCTGACATTTCTATCATTTGGGAAGAGTCCACCAGAAAATGAGTGTGTATATTTACAGCCAGTTTGCTCAAGGTCCTTTTGAGTTACGAAGAGGTCAGGGATCGAAATAATTGTCAAGTTCGTTGGCGCTACCTAGTACCTATACCATCATTACTACCACCACTATCACCAGAACCAATACTACCACCATCACCAACACCGCCACTACTACCACCATTACCATCACTATACACCCTTCTTCACACACTGACTCTACCCACCCTTCTTCTTTTATACCATCATTACTACCACCACTATCACCAGAACCAATACTACTACCACCATCACCAACACCGCCATTACTACCACCATCACCATCACTATACACCCCTCTTCACACACTGACTCTACCCACCCTTCTTCTTTTATACCATCATTACTACCACCACTATCACCAGAACCAATACTACCACCACCACCAACTCCAATACTACCACCATCACCACCAACACCACACAACCTTCCTCATACACTGATTTCACCCACCCACCCACTTTCAACACTTCCTCTTTCTTAAGGGGAGATTTCCACTTGAGGGATTTTTTTCTTTGCCCCTTTCTCCCTCATGTTTAGCCCCATTGCTTTTGAAATGTTAAGACGTTCGCCCCATTAGTTTGGCGATTTTAAGAAGTTTCACCCCATTTATGTCACTTTTAAGACCTTTCGTCCCATTTAGGTGTCTATTTTTTCCTGGCGAGCGATAGCGAGCCTGTAAATTAAGAGGAACCGGCCTTCGGCCGGGACATTTTTCTACCGAAAAATGTAAAAATTTATCTTGAAAGGGGGTCAACGGGGTGTAATTTCAAGCTTGATGGAAGTCTAGGAAACACACTAAAAACCTCCCCTACACACCTTGACTACCACTACCACTAACATCAACACTAACTTCTCCACCATCACCACTACCACCATCACCTCCACCACACACCCTTCCGACTCCACCCATCCACCCTCTATCAACCCTCCCCCTACCACCACCACCACCACCACCACCATCACCACCACCACCACTATTAAGGGGGTACTGGTTATAGTTTGGTCTATTTGTTTGACTTATTATTTGTATAGGTTCCTCGCTAGACCTCCATCAAGCTTTAAAAATTGACCGTAGACCCCCCTTCGAGATAAATTTGTACATTTTTCGGTAGAAAAATCTCCCGGCCGAAGGATTTCAAGATGGAGCTCCCATACTTGGCATACATACTAAGGGGGTGCCAGAATAGGTTTTAAGTGAATTTTGTTTTTTCATCTCTACCCCCGGGGGCAGAGAGGGGCGGATCCCCCCCCCCCCCCAAACCTGAACATTATCCATCCAATACATACAATTATTATTTGGTGTAATTCATGACTAATTGCGAATGTAGTGACCTTAACATGAATGAACATGTATAGAGACAGAATACAGTACAGCACATCGTGTCGGCAGCTGTCCATACTATGTTTACTGAAGGGTAAACTCCCCCCCCCCCCCCCCACCAACACACCTCCAAGGCATATACTCTCCCCCTCCCCCTTTACCTTCCCCACTCCCTCCCCTCCACCCCTGAGCGCACATGACCGTGATGAGAGAAGGGGTGGGGGGGGGGGGGGGAGTGATTGAGAGAGTGTGTGGGTGGGTGGGTGGAGGTAAGACGTTCATACACACATCGTTAATTCAATTCAATTCCTTTATTTCATAACATATATACACATTACACATACATACATTACATAATTTGAATTAATACACTAGGATCTCGTATTTAATTAATCAGTGTTAACCAATTACAATTCCTTATAAAAAAGTAAATCCTAAAATATAAACGTTAAGGGGGAGGTAGTCGCTTTTTCTGGACCCCCTTCTCCCTTATGTTTAGTTCCATTAGTGTTAAGGTATTAAGACGTTCATTCCATTTGTTTGGCGATTTTGAGACTTTTCTTCCCATTTCTTTGTCAATACTAAGACCTTTCGTGTCATTTAGGTGTCGATTTTTTTCCTAGCGAGCGAAAGCGAACCTGTAATATTAGGAGGAACTGGCCTTCGGCCGATTCCTAACGAACAATGTACACATTTTTATTGAAAAGGGGTATAGGGGTGTTTTTGTTTTAAGCTTGATGGGGGTCTAGCGAGGAAAATAAAATATAAGTAAATAAACAAATATATATATATAGGACAAGAAAACAAGGGCCACCCCCTTAATCATACCACTGTCCACGACTGCCACTATCTTCTGTCTCACCTGTTGTCGTTTATCTCTATCAAGCTCTGTGTCGTTTCCGCCTGATCTGTCTTCTTTCTATCGAGAGAGAGAGAGAGAGAGAGAGAGAGAGAGAGAGAGAGAGAGAGAGAGAACCTAAACTTACCACTGTTCACTACTATCACTATCCTCTGTTTCTCTACCTGTCCCTGCCTTTCTCCTGTAGCGAGTCCACTTAACCTTCATCACATTCTTCTTCACCATGCAGACATCCTCTGTTTCTCTACCTCCTGTCACCTTGTCCTTGCCTTTCTCCTGTAACGAGTCCACTTAACCTTCATCACGTTCTTCTTCTTCGTACAGACAACCTAAATCATACCACTGTTCACTACTATCACTATCCTGTTTCTCTACCTGTACCTGCCTTTCTCCTGTAACGAGTCCACTTAACCTTCATCACGTTCTTCTTCTTACAAACTAGAGAATATTACTGCTCACTATAGTCCATTTATCATACGTAGGCCAGAAATCGTGAATCCTAACCTATACATTAAAAAGGAGCTAGAGCAAATGGACTGCAAATTGCCTCACGTATTCTCTGGCTGACTCTTCCCAATTGGTAGACAAATGAACTCGATTACTCTAGTCCTTTTTGAGTTACAGAGGCTGAGGACCAAGATTTCTAGCCTACCTATAATGAACAGGGTATACTACCACTATCTTCTGTGTCACCTCCTGTATCATTGGCTCTGTTCATGCTCTATAACGTTTCCACCTAACCTTCATCACACTGTCTTCTTCTGTCAAGGTTACAAACTAAACTATATTACCCAAAGAGTTCACCAATTAAAATAATAATATTCGAAAACTAGCATGAAGATTATTCCTAACCAAAATTAGTCTGCTAGGCGAATAGTTGTGCTCTCGGTATATTTCGAATCAAATAAATAGCTTATAACGGGACACGTCATGTGCTCACCTAGGCCATCCTAAGTCATATACTGTATTGTATATGCTCATTCAAGATCAACAGGTAGAAATAGTAAGGATTCTGGAGAACCTTGAACTTCCTGAAGGACAATGACATAATTGTGGATGTTCATAATGCTCCACTTCTGGTCATCAATCATTTGAACCGGATCCATAAGTTGGGCATGATGACTAACATCAGTGCTCCAACTGTTGGCGGTACTTCTTTATTTAATAGAGTGTGGTGGAAGAAGGTTAGGAGAAGTGAAACTATGGTGTTATACTGTATATACAGTATATATATATATATATATATATATATATATATATATATATATATATATATATATATATATATACATATACACACACACACAGTATATATCGGGTGAGAAGGAGGGTTAGGGAGTGAAGCAAGTGAGAGCATTTGATATTACACAAATCCGTTCTAGCAAACCAGTTATCAGGAGTAAAGAGAGAGAGAAAGAGAGATTAAAGAGAGGACAAGGTCACCATTCCTCAATATTACGTCATACTCTAACCGCAAACGTCGGGACTGTCATTGTGTCTGTCTGTCTTCGTGTGTGGCTGTTATGCTTGCGCGCACCATGTGAACCTGTGTGTGTACTGGATGTGTGTACGTGTGTGTGTGTGTGTACGTGTGCGCTATGCTTGCGCGCGCTCGGTATGCGTGTGTATGTGTCAATACGTACGTGACAAGGTTTTTTGTGCTGTGTGTGTATAAAGTATAATATGCATGTGTCCTTATGTAAGTGAAAGGCTTGTTCACGTTGTGTGTTTGTGTGTGTGTCTTTTGCTTGTTCGCGTCGGTAATGTTGAATGCTTAATATCCGATGACGCCAATTTGTTTCATTGTAGCTGCCTCCAAATTATTTTGTTCAATTTAGAAAATATCGGTCAGGGCTAAAGGGTTGGTTTGCTAGACTCAAGGCCTTTGATTTCTTAAGATCCTTCATAAGCTGAGTACAATAATCTGAAATTAGCATTAAAAGTAAACAAGTCATCGTCTGATTGTAGGAGTTAATTGTCTAAAGTATTTCTTGTTCTTTAACAATCGTTGTATTTGTATTTCTTACCATTGCGATTTTGTTGTTTTATCTTAATTAGTACCGGTATATAATTGAATAAACGAAAAAATATATATTTATAAATCCGAATATGGCAATGATGAACGTCGAACATAATCATTATACTCAAAGATATATTTTTTATCAAGTCGTGTGTGTGTACGTGTGCATGTTATGTGTGTGTGTTATGTGGTCGTGTGTGTGTGTGTGTGTGTGTGTGTGTGTGTGTGTGTGTGTGTGTGTGTGTGTGTGTGTGTGTGTGTGTGTGTGTGTGTGTGTGTGTGTGTGTGTGTGTGTGTGTGTGTGTGTGTGTGTGTGTGTGTGTATAATACTATATAACAGTAACTCATAACATTGATATGAACTACTTAGCACACCAGTGAATGTTTAGTAAGTAATGTTTTGGTTCTGTGTTTAGTGAGTACACATGAACGAAAGGTGTAAGGCTAAATCTATAAACCTTGAATTAAACAGATAGGTCATAGAGTCAATAAAGTGGTACACACAGGGCGAAATAAATTTAATATATATATATATATATATATATATATATATATATATATATATATATATATATAATTATATAGTATGTGTGTGTGTATATTATATACTAATCTACTAATAAGTAAGCTATACAGTATATGAGGTGTTAAGTAGATTACAAAATAAAATTAAAGTATATTTTTTACTGACGTATTTGCTGGAAGTAGTTTGAAATAACTTGACTATGATCCTTATATCCGAATCGGAATAATATCGTCTAATGTTAGCTAGAATAAAAACATTACGCCACCTGCATTGAAAGAGTTCAGAAATATTTGTACTAACGGTAATCAGAGTGGATAGACGCATCTTTATATAAACTGGGTGAATGTTCGTCCAATACTTATGTCACCGTTTTTTTTGTTTTTATCTTTCTCTTCCTTTTTCTCTATCCCTGGCTTGTATCCATCCGGCCCCATTCAGCCAACTGTTGTAAGACGTTTATCCACATCCAAGTGTTGCTTTCTTCCTGGCGAGCGAAAGCGAGCCAGCATTGTATGGAGAAATCCGGCTTCGCCGGAGGCATTTTTCTATCGAAAAATGTACAAAGTTAGCTTGCTGTCAAAACAAAAATATGTATATGCTGGCTCGCTACCGCTCGCCAGGAAAATATAGACACCTGGATGGGGGTAAACGTCTTAAAACAGTAGGCTTCATGGGGCCGAATGGATACAAGGCAAAGAGAGAGGGAGAGAAAGAGAAACAAAAAAGCGGGTGGGCTCCATTAATACAATCGTCTAATGGCAGCCTTGAGAACTTTTAGAAAGGAGTCCCCCTTCTGAAATAATCAGTATTTACTTATCCACCCACACCGGTACGGATTACACTCACCGTAATCAGAGTGGAGAGACGCATCTTTATATGAACTTGATGCTTGTTCGGCTGTAGTCGGGGAGGGGAAGGCGATGCAATGGTGTACTGTAAAGAAGATAAATCACAATGGAGAGTTTGGTGGATTGTTTAAGTAATTTATATTAATTTAGTTGCATAGCAGTAATAATAATAATAACAACATAAACAACAACAATAATAACTAACAATAACAAAGACAAAAAATAATAGGAAAAGGAACTTATATGAGGCTCTCGTTTCTTCCAATTATAAATAGTTTTAGCCCTTTGATTAATAGATATTGTATTGCAAGGATATAATCGTGTATGACAGTAGTCCGAACAAGTAGTATTTGAGACCCTATAGTGTTTCTAGTATACATTGGTTAGAGATGAAAAAAAGCAGTGTCGTATAATATTTATACTTTAATGGAGAAAGTATAGCTACATGGCAGGAACACACATACACACACACATATATATATATATATATATATATATATATATATATATATAAATGTATATATATATATATGTACAGGTATATATAATGTTGGCAACAGGATAGTTTCGACTCTATCTGCAAGGGACTCCAGAGAGAGTCAAAACTGTCGTGTCAATACGATACAAGAATTTTCCGTTATATAGGTATAATTCCTCCATACATTCATGTGATTAGAATAGATAAGCATGTTTACATGTTGCTACCTGTTATAATTAGTGTTAAATAGTTACTTAGTCCAGCTAGGGATTATTGTAGATATAATGACTTATAAATGTTAGTAAATTTCACTGTTTTTCTCTGAGTAAAAATACTAAAATATACTTTAGTATGCATATAATTATACATACATGAATTAATTATGTTAATCATACAAGATCATATATATTGCACCCATTACCCAATTTGCACAATGGATATCATAATTTCCAGGGACAACATTTTAGTGACATTATAATTACTCAGAAAATTATGTGCCCTCCTCTTTCTGTGCATTTCAGTACGCGAAATCAAATGTAGACTAAAAAATCGAAGACATTTTATTGATAATGGTTCATAATAATTGTCATTCGACGTGTAGCAAATTAAGTCAACAGCCTAAACAATACCTATTTTATTGAATTGACATAATAAATACCTGTCAAAGGTAATGGGTTAGAGGAAAGTATGAAAAGGGTAATTAATGTGCCCAAAATAATATAACCTTATAAAGGTATGTTGGTAGCAATAAACTCATCTAATGTACGGATAGAAAGGTGAATCACTATTAATACAGGCTACCCAATATTTGATACAGGTATATCTATCTATACAAACTCTTGAGTTGTGTAGTGTTTGTCCTCTGTATGCAATAATATAATCCTATTAAATAATTATAGTGGCAATAAAGCGTTATTATATAAAAGGAATGCATAAACACAAACGGCCATAAATGTTAACTAACCTCTATCTTATTTATAATTTCCAGACGAATATTTCTCAATTAAATAGTTATAAAATGTCTTAATTGTTCGATTGAAAATACGTTAGTGACAAGACAATTTGGTATTGTCTGACTGCATGAAACACACACACACACATACACACTTGAACGTATTTCATTACATTGAACGTATTTATCAATACAAAATATTAGTGTGGAATGTTAACACAGCCCGTAGCCTAGTAGGTAGAGCTCTCGTCTCACACACGAGGGGTCGGGGGTTCAATCCCCGGCCGGGCGGAGACAAATTGGGCTTGTCTCCTTTCATGTGTTAGCCTCAGTTCACCTAGCTGTAAATAGGTACCTGGAATCAGTGGACGACGTTGTGACGTCCCATCTGGGGTTGGCAAAAATGGTACAAGGCGAGATGGGTATCATATGGTTCACCTAAGCTGATGGCTACCTAAGCCTTCGGGCGAGACGGTACCGTCTATAGTGAGAATGGTACCATACAGATCCACCCTAAGCCTTCGTTTCCGATGTCGCCAATTGGCTAAATACAGACTACACACACATCCACAGCCATTCCAAGAGTACATAAAACACTTAACATGCATTTCACGCAATACATTCCCAGTTAAGGAGGCGCGATAATAATGAGCTTAGCTCGCATTGCGTGGATTCCCCTTGACGAACAAGTAACTGAGTAACTGAGTAACATACATATATATATTATATATATATATATATATACAAAATTGAAAAGAAGGCCTTTCATATCATTAACTCCCGTCCACTCACCAACTCTTTGCAATCTCTCCCTCTCCGCCGCAATGTTGCATCTGTCTCGCTACTATAATTATCAGTGTTCCTCAGAGCTTTCCCAGTGTATACCACCTCCTTTACGTAGGGCACGTGGTACCCGTCTTGCTACTCAATCCCACCCCTACTCTGTGCAACTCTCAAACTTTCTTCTACTCAACAGCTGAGCTCTGGAACTCTCTCCCAGAATCAGTCTTTTCCTCTTCCTATGACTTAAATTGATTCAAACTCCGTGTGTCCAGGCATTTTGGCTCGAACGTCCCTTGATTTTGGCCCTGTCACTCTTTCAACTATGGGGGAGGCACTCGCTATAGGCAGTTCTGCCTTTTGCCTCCCTCAATCACATAGAAAAAAAAATATATATATACACAGTATACTGCACATATTTATTCCGTAGCTAATATTTGCATATCGGAAAACATGGGAGGTCTCCGAAATGTTTTAAATAGCTGTACAGTGAAGAAACATTGCAATTTATAGTGGGCAGATTAATACTTATCACAAGAAAACACAATCAACAACAAATACAATATTTAACACGGTGTTGTTCTGATATTTTTCAAGTTGTTATACTCTAAAAACATCACTTTCGCGTTACAAATCATCTTTAAAACCGAGTCAAATTTGCGTAAACGTTTAGAATCCCAGATATATAATGTGCGGTAATGGTAGTAGCGAGCAGGTTACCAGAGTGAAAGTTGGTTTATATAATGTTGGCCCTGTTTGGATTGAGGGGTGAAGGGTCGTTTTGATCTGCTCATTTATGTATATTTTTATTATTTCATTAGTTTCCTCCCTAGACCTCCAAGCTTAAAATCACCCGCCCAAGACCCTACTTCAAGATAAATTTGTAAATTTTTCGATAGAAATAGGTCCCGGCCGAAGGCCGGTTTCTCTTAAATAATAGGCTCGCTATCGCTCGCCAGGAAAAAATCGAAACCTAAATGACACGAAAAGTCTTAACATTGACACAGGAATGGGGCGAAAGGTCTTAATATCTCCAAAGTAATGAGCCAAACGTGATAAAATCTGAAAACTAATGGGGCTAAACACGAGGGAGAAGGGGGGCCAGAAAACCGGTCCATCCCTCTTCAAGCCGGCGTCACACCAGCGAGTTTATCGGATACAGTTATCGGAGGCTTTAAGGGGGGTCACCTGCTTTTTATCTTTCTCTCATTTTCTCTCTTTCTCTGGCTTGTATCCATTCGGCCCCATTCAGCCAACTGTTTTAAGACGTTTATCCCCATCCAGGTGTCAATTTCTTCCTGGCCAGCGATAGCGAGCCAGCATTGTATGGAGAAATCCGGCTTTGCCGGACACAGTTTTCCATCGAAAAATGTACAAATATAGCTTGCTGTCAAAAACAAAAAAATATATATATGCTGGCTCGCTACCGCTCGCCAGGAAAATATGGACACCTGGATGGGGATAAACGTCTTAAAACAGTAGGCTGAATGGGGACGAATGGATACAAGCCAAAGAGAGAGGGAGAGAAAGAGAAAAAAAGCGAGGTGGGCCCCCTTAATGCGATTCAAGTTACCATTTAATTGTGATTGATTTGGCTGTGAGATATTAAATTGGGATGATTAAAAGCCCATATATTACAAAATACAGTCAAATTGAAATAGAGAATTGTCAGATTTATAATTATAGCTACTACTTTTTGACTCGGATAATGTGGCGCCGATACATCCCCGGCTAAAGTATTCGAGTGACACCGCAATAAAAGGAAGATATATATACTGTATATATATATATATATATATATATATATATATATATATATATATATATATATATATATATATATATATATACACTGTATATACAGTATATATATATATATATAGGCCTATATATATAAAATTAAAATTACCTACTATCTTCAAGAGGCGGTAGAAGAAGATGGGAGAAGATAGACCATTTTAGAATCATTCTAAACATTAATTTCTCATTATTTCTAGCAAGGACCACCTAACATATTCAGACGACATAATGCCACCGAGACCTACGGAGATGTTACACAATACGGATCTTAAGGGGGTAGTACTCACTTGTTATGGACCCTCTTCCCCCTCATCTTTAGCATAATTATTCATTATGAGGTTTTAAGACGTTCTTTCCATTAGTTTGGCGATTTTGAGATATTTCGCCCCATTTCTGTGTTAATATTTAGACCTTTCGTGCCAATTAGGTGTCGATTTTGTCCTGGCTAGCGATAGCGAGCCTATAATTTCAGAAGGAACCGGCCTTCGGCCGTGGCATTTTTCTACCGAAAAATGTACAAATTTATCTTGAAACGGGGTCTAGGGGGTATTTTATTTAGCTTGATGGAGGTCTAGCGAGGAAACTCAACAATAAATATATAAATAAGTAGCCCAAAAACTAAGCACTACCGCCTTAAAGCTAACCCACACCTCCAACTCTCGCGTGGGGGTATAAAAACAGATTCGGGTTTCCCCAACGGATATTATGGTTAAGGGGGCCCACACCCCCCTCTCTCTCTCTCTCTCTCTCTCTCTCTCTCTCTCTCTCTCTCTCTCTCTCTCTCTCTCTCTCTCTCTCTCTCTCTCTCTCTCTCTCTCTTTCTCTTTCTCTTTCTCTCTCTCTTTCTCTCTCTCTCTCTCTCTCTCTCTCTCTCTCTTTCTCTTTCTCTTTCTCTCTCTCTTTCTCTCTCTCTCTCTCTCTCTCTCTCTCTCTCTCGTGTTTAGTCCCATTAGTTTTGAGATTTTTAGACGTTCGGCCCATTTGTTTGGCGATTTTAAGACCTTCCGTCCCATTTCGTTATAAATTTTAAGACCTATCGTGCCATTTAGGTGTCGTTTTTTTTCCTGGGGAGTGATAGCGAGCCTGTAATTGTAAGAAAAACCGGCCTTCGGCCGGGAAATTCTTCTACCAAAAAATGTACACATTTATCTTGAGGGGGGGGCCCCCCCCCCTCTAAGTTTGTTTTTCTAAGTTTGAGGGTTGTCTAGCGAGGAAACTAAGCATTTATGAATGAATTAATTTATAGGCCAACAAAGCAGGCAGTGTCCCCTTAATTAAACAGGGATACTCTCTACCTGATCTAACAGTTAACACAGAACCCCAACTCGGACATTCTTGCATGGACATTGCAAGTATGGCGAGGGACATTCCGTTGTTTCTGTGATGGCTGGAAGCAGAGGGTAGGTGGAATTGCAATCATTTCCGGAGGTGGCCCAAACGTCCATATGTTATAGAGTTCATTGTATATTATTATATTTTTTCCACCAACCAACTTCACCTCTAAGCTCAATTAATGTAATCAACAAATACATGTGGTACTCCAAGGACTCGAACCTAGGATACTCACATCGAAATTCCACGCTCTTATGCATGACGCTATCAAGACAGTTAATAATTATGACTAAAATATTATAGATAAAGGTAGTTTTGCAATAGTGAGATGTGTGAATAATTATTCATTTTTATAAAATTCCAAGAAAGGTGCTCTGTTAGGAAAAAATCAATAAAAACATAAAAGATAAGCATACACTAAGGACACACTGCTTCACTCCGTGTCAGTAAAAATCTACCTGGGTAACCTTTCCACTGATACATGCATACTTCCTAAGCTGAATAAATTAGTCCAATGAGAACCAGAACAAATTAGAAGAAAAAAACAAGTGGTCATAATACTGAAGAAGCTAAGGGGGGATGGGTACTTTTTTTGGTCTTAATTTATTCCTTTATTTCTTAGTTTCCTCGCTAGACCTCCATCAAACTTTGAAAAACATCCATTAGATCCCCCTTCTAGATTAATTTGTACATTTTTCGGTAGAAAATTGTCCCGGCCGAAGGCCGGTTCTTCTAACATTACAGGCTCATTATCGTTCGCCAGGGAAAAAGTCGACACCTAAATAGCACGAAAGGTCTAAATATTGACGAAGAAATGGGGCGAAAGGTCTTAAAACCGACTAACTAATGGGGCAAACATCTTAACATCTGAAAACTAATGGGGCTAAACAAGAGGGAGAAAATGGTCCAGAAAAGTTACCCATCTCCCTTTAAAGGAACGTGGAATGGAAGGTGCTAAACCATACTTTTTCCTGTATCTCTACGGATTTCAATTTGACCCTCTCGGTCCTTCCATACTAACCTCCTTCCTTCTCCCAATACCCTTATTATATATATATATATTCGATTCCGCTAGGAAAAGGGCTGTGTTTTGCTTAATTGATTGAGTTTTGTCGTATCTTGAACATTTGACACACTACTCCTCCTAAACAGCTGCCTCTACAAAAATGAAAATTAAGACCAATGTTGTTTGCAGAGCCAAAATTAACAAAGTTAACCTACCTGATTTCCGCTGCCATCTGTGTTGACTCTTGCACCGCGAGATTGTCGTTTTATAGGTCGTCTCCGGAACGTTTGATGCACTACTAAATGGCTGTCGCCATAACATCGAACAGATCAAAGTTGTTCACAGACAAAATTTAAAAAGTGAACCTGCCACAGGGATTTCTGCTATTGACTGTGGTGGATCTTGCACCGCGAATTCCTTTAAAACGGGATGTAGGGTAATCGGGCACAAGGCACACCAATATATATTTTAATATACTGTATATATATATTTTTTTGTTTTGTTGTTTTTTTCTATGTGATTGAGGGATGCAAAAGGCAGAACTGCCTATAGCGTGTGCCTCCCCCATAGTTGAAAGAATGACAGGGCCAAAATCAAGGGACGTTCGAGCCAAAATGCCTGGACACACGGAGTTTGAAGCAATTTAAGTCGTAGGAAGAGGGAAAGACTGATTCTGGGAGAGAGTTCCAGAACTCACCTGTTGAGTAGAAGAAAGACTGAGAGTAACGTTTTACTCTCGGGTTGGAGAGTTGCACAGAGTAGGGGTGGGATTGAGTTGCAAGACGGGTACCACGTGCCCTACGTAAAGGAGGTGGTATACACTGGGAAAGCTCTGAGGAACACTGATTATTATAGTAGCGATAGAATAGCGAGAGAGATGCAACATTGCGGCGGAGAGAGAGATTGCAGAGAGTTGGTGAGTGGACGAGAGTTAATGATAAGAAAGGCCTTCCTTTCAACTTTGTCTAGGAGAGCGGTGTGAGAGGAACCTCCCCACACATGTGAACAATACTCAATAGAAGGATGCACTATGCCTCTGTACAGAGCAAGAAGCTGTGCAGGGAAAAAGAACCCCTTAAGGCGGTTGAGCACACCCAGCTTCTGAGAGGCTGCCTTAGCAAGACTGGTAATATGGTCCTTCCAACTGAGAGCAGAAGAAAAAGAGACACCAAGAATATTGAGAGAAGATGAAGGATTGATTTTTGTATTGTTGAAGAATAAGGGACAGTCCGCTGGGAGTTCCTTATGGGTAGATAGATGGATAAATTGGGTTTTGGAAGCATTAAAGGTAACAAGGTTTTCTCTGCCCCAATTGGAGATAGTATTTAGATCAGAATTTAAGAGTTCTATGGCTTCATTACGTTTTTAGTTGAGGGATTGCTGGCTGGGGCGTTCTGAAAAACTAATGGAGTAGGGTAAGGTTGAGTCGTCTGCGTATGAATGGATGGGAATTGAGGTACAGTTGAGGAGATAATTTATAAAAATTAGAAAGAGAATAGGAGATAGGACAGAGCCCTGAGGAACACCAGAGTTTATAGGGTGAGGAAGTGAACAATGCCCATCCACAACCGCAGCTATGGAACGGCCGGAAAGGAAATTAGAGACAAAGGCACAGATGGAGGGATAGAAACCGAAGGAGGGTAGTTTAGAAATTAAAGATTTGTGCCAGACTCTATCGAAGGCTTTCGATATGTCTAGTGCAATAGAAAAAGTCTCACCGAAGTCCCGAAAGGAGGATGACCAAGAGTTAGTAAGATATGAAAGAAGATCACCAGTAGAGCGATCCTTAAGGAAGCCATACTGGCGATCTGAGAGCAGATTATGAGAAGAGAAATGCTTAAGAAATTTGGAAGCAAGAATAGTTTCAAAAACTTTAGAAAGACATGAGATGAGAGCAATTGGACGATAGTTGGAGGGTTGAGAGCGATCAACCTTCTTTGGGACAGGTTCAATGTGAGCAAACTTCCAGCATGAAGGGAAGACGTTAGAGGATAGGCAGAGACGAAAGAGTTTGCCTAGGCAGGAAGCACAGTTTTTGAGAACAACAGGAGGAACACCGTCCGGACCGTACGCCTTATTAGTATTAAGCCCAGAGAGGGTAGAAAGTACATCTTTAGAAGATATTAGGATATTAGGCATAAGTACAAAGGAGTACAAAGGAAATCAAGCAACAACAGGTCTAGTGACCCTTCTAGGCTGCTTGTCCTCCAAAACACTGAGGATCAAGTGTCCAAACAGTGGTTTAGAGTGGGTAAGGGAACATTGGAAAGGTAACTACTGCCCTAGAACTAATGTCCGTGGCAGGATTAGGAAGTTAGTAGGGGACAGATGGGTTAGTAACTGAAGGGGGATAAAATAAAGTTATTCATTTACAAACGCAGTCAGTCGCTGGTTTGATACGAGATATTTGTCTAAGCGGAGTTTAAATGAATCAACGGTGCTGCAGTCTATAACGTCTCGGGGAAGCCCATTCCACAAGTTGACAACTCGATTGAAGAAGAAATTCTTAGATTCGTGTGAGTTAAAAGATTTACCAATAATTTTGTAACCGTTTCCCCGCGTGTAATTAGATTGGTTGATAGTGAAGTACTTACTACAGTTCATATTGTCGATGCCTTTGATGATTTTGAACACTTGAATTAAGTCACCTCTTAATCTGCGCTGGGTTAAAGGAAATAGATTTAATTCTCTAAGACGCTCTTCGTATTGTTTGTTCTTTAGGCTAGGTATCATTTTGGTAACTCTACGTTGAACTCGTTCTAGCTTGTTTATATCTTTTTGGTAATAAGGGCACCAGGATTGAACGCAGTATTCCAGAAGAGGGCGGACTAAGGAATTGTAAAGGGTTAGGATAACTTCTTTGGATTTATGCTCAAATGACCTGCCTATAAAGCCAATTATTTTGTTTGCCTTCTTAACAACTTCTGAACATTGTTGACTCGGTTTTAGGTTACTCGATATTGTTACTCCCAGATCGGTTTCTTTGTTTACATTCTTAAGCTGAGTGCCATTCATCGAATAGTTTGCTTTCTCATTTAGGTATCCGATATGTAGTACTTTACATTTATCCGCATTGAAACTCATTTGCCAAATTTGGGCCCAACATGACAATTTATCTAGATTGTGTTGCATATCGTCAACTTGTTCTTTTGAGAGTACGCTATTTGCAACTTTTGTATCGTCAGCAAATTTTGAGATTGTACAGATGAGACCCTCATCTATGTCGTTGATGTAAATTAGAAGAGAATTGGTCCTAGTACCGATCCCTGGGGTATCCCGCTACTTACATTGGTCCATTTAGATGCCTTACCGTTTATGACTACTCTTTGCTTTCTGTCGCTGAGCCAATTTTCTATCCATTTCAACACACCGTCTTGTATTCCATGCGCTTTTAGTTTTAGCAGTAAACGTTTGTGGGGAACTTTGTCAAAGGCCTTTTGAAAATCAAGGTATATAATATCTACAGCTTTACTCTCATCGTAGAGGTTGAGGATATCGTGGAAGAAGTCTAAGTTAAACAGGAACGTTTTTTACGAAAGCCGTGTTGAGTATCTTTAAGTAAGTTATTTGCTTCAAAGTGATTTACGAGTCTGTCTCTTATGACCGTTTCTAGCATTTTACATACAATTGAGGTTAAGCTAATTGGACGATAATTACTGGGTAGGGATTTGCTGCCTTTTATGAATATCGGTGTTACGTTGGCTAGCTTCCACTGATCAGGCATAGTCCCAGACTGCAAGGATTCATTGAATAGCAATGTCAGTGGTTTGGAGAGCTCATCCTTAGCTTCCTTTAGAACTCTAGGTGAGATTGTATCAGGTCCAGGCGTTTTATTTACCTTGAGTTTATCTAAACAATTCAATACTTCTCTCTCTGTAACGGTGATATTGCTTAGAACATCTGAATTATCAATCTGAATCGGCGATGGTGTAGGGATATCACTGAGGTCTTCGGTTTTAAAAACTGATGCAAAGAAGGTATTGAGGGCATTACTCATTTGTACTTCGTCTTTGGTGTATTCTCCATTTTCATCGACTAACGGTCCAACAGTTGAAGTAACTACTTTTTTTCTTTCTGATATAACTATAGAATTTTTTCGGGTTTGTTTTACTTTGATTCGCAACATGTAATTCCAGGGTCTTTTTACTTTGCTTAATTAACTTTTTGGCTTTGCGTCGTAGCTCTACAAATTTCACCCGTTCTTCGTCATTTTGTGAGGATTTTAATATATCATTAGCACATTTTTTAGCAAGCAGACAGTCTGAAATATCTTTATTCCACCATTTGGGCTTATCATTATGGCCTGGACGCCGTATTTTCGATGGTATGCAGTCTTGCACTGCCTTAAGGTAAGTGGTTGTGAAACACTCCCAAGATGTATTTATGTCGTTATTGTTAGTCAGAAAGCTCCAGTCAGTATCTTTAAGCTTTGATTTAAGTTTATGAAAATTTGCTTTCTTGAAATTAGGGACTTTCTCAATGCTGCTATTTGATTTGTTACTAGTAAACTTTAAAGTGAAAGTTATCGTACGATGGTCGCTGTTACTGAATTCATCACCAACATTCAAATTCTCTATTAATTCTTCTTTTGTTGCGAGTACAAGGTCAAGCACATTATTACCACGGGTCGGTGGTCGGAGATTGTACAAATTGAAAAAGTGAACTCTCTTGCAAGTTAGCATAGAGGTCGTGTCCAGAGTGTGAAGTAAGAATATCGCCCCATTTAGTCACGGGTAAGTTGAAATCGCCAAGAATTACGGTATCTTGTATGTTAGTTATATCTGTAATTTGTTCATAAATTTCACTGTCAGTTTGCACTGATTGAGATGGGGGTCTGTATAATAAAGCTAGTGTTATTTTAGTTCCTCGTTTATTATTTATTAGTACGTAAGATATGTCTATATTCGCAATTTGAGGTTTTGACATTAAGACGGGAGACTTTCCTTTATAAAAAACAGAACTCCTCCTCCATTTCTATTGATCCGACTTTTCTCAAACATTGTATAACCAGGAAGCGTATATTCGGCTAAAAAGTCTCTGTCTTCCGTATTTAACCAAGATTCTGTAATGCCGATTATATCATAATGTTCTGTAAACACGATTTCCTCTAGATCTGAAAATTTATTGCGTATGCTACGAGCATTTACATAAAACACCTTAAGAGTATTAGAGTTGGATGTTACTGATTGTGCATTGTCTGAATTTTCAGTTCGTATTTGACTTACACTACCCTGTCTGGGGTCTGGTTGACCCCGTTTTTTGAACGGAAATCCTTGACTGCATCGTTCAGCAGACGACCAAGACATGCAGCTCCTACTTCATTGAGATGTACACTATCTCCTGAAAACAAAGATTTATCATAGTAAAAATGATCCCACGTGTCGACAAAGCCGATGTCCTCCTCCCTGCAGAGTTTGGCTAGTCGTCGATTTGTACTGGTAGCTATGTTGTAGAATCGGTTTTCTACATCAATCCGGGGTCCTGAAATTAAGATTCTATTAGATTTTTCCTTGAAGGACCTGATCAGCCGCCGGTACTTGCAAAGTAGTTCCTCTGACCGCGTCCGTTGGACATCGTTAGATCCAACGTGGATTACGTACATAAGAGAGGGGAGGGTGGAGAGGGAGGAATAGCACCGGAATCATCCAAGGTGGAGTTTCTAGCAAAAGTTTGAGCGAAGAGTTTAGCTTTGTCAGAGGAAGAAGTGATGGTTGTGCCATCAGAATGGGAAAGACGAGGAAGAGAAACTGTTGGAGAAGTTTTTGGCTAGATGCCAGAAAGCTTGGGAAGAGCTAGAGTTGGATAGTTCAGTGCATTTATTATTGATGAAAGAGTGTTTGGCAAGTCGAAGAACAGATTTGGCTTGATTCCGGGCAGAAACATAGGAAGAATGAGAGTCTTGAGTTTTAAGGCGTCGGTACTGTTTGAATGCTTCCTCCTAATTGCGGACAGCAGTAGAACAGGCGTGAGTAAACCAAGATTTGTTAGCATTAGTCTTAGTCTGAGAGAAAGAGAATGGAATGTATGCTTCCATGCCTGATAGGATTACCTCGGTAATGCGTTCAGCACTCTCCGAGGGTCCCCGGCCACGGAAGCAGAAATCATTCCATGGGAAATCAAAGAAGTACTGCCGGAGAGCCTCCCAGTCGGCAGCGCCAAAGTGCCACAAGCGCCGCCGGCTAGGAGGATCGGGTAGCCGTACTGGAGAGATAGGACAGTTGACAGAGATAAGTTTATGGTCGGAGGAACCCAAAGGAGAGAAAAGATCGACAGTATAAGAAGAAGGGTTAGAAGTTAGAAACAAGTCAAGAATGTTGGGCCGATCTCCGATGCGATCGGGTGGGTTGCTGAACTAACTGCTCTAGGTCATTTATGGCTTGCTCACCAGCTGGGTCAGTAGTGTGAGAGGAGAGCCATTGGCGGTGGTGAACGTTGAAATCTCCTAAGGTGGAGATTTCTGAGAAAGGAGAAATAGATAGAATGTGTTCCACTGTAGAGTTTAGATAGTCAAAGAATTTGGAAAAGTTGGCAGAGTTAGGGGTAAGATAGACAGCACAGAAATATTTAGTAAGAGAATGACAGGAAAGTTTGAGCCATAAAGTAGAGAATTCAGAGGAGTCGAAATCGGGAACACGAGAGCAAGCGAGTTTGTTGTGCACATATGCACAACATCCGCCTTTGGCTTTGAAACTAGGATAGAGAAAGTAGGAGGATACAGAGAAGGGGTTGCTGGATGTCGCTACAGACACCTGAGTTTCGGTGAGGAAGAGAAGATCAGGTTTGTAGGAGGAGAGATGGTGTTCAACAGAGTGTATATATATATATATATATATATATATATATATATATATATATATGTTAGTAAAGCCAGGTAATAAATTTTCTTTAATACATACGAGGTTAAAAGAAATGGCAATTTCTGCGTTGGAAATTTTATTATTCAAAGTTTCCAGGTCTCTGATGAGTTTTCGCTGGGTGGCAGGAAGTAGATGAAGGAGATGAGCAAAATTCATGGTGGTACAGGGTTACATAAATGTACAAGATGATACAGGATATACGACGCGTTTCACTGGACAACCAGCATTATCAAGTAAGGAAGGAATGATATAAAAGGTAAACAGGAAGGGTATATATAGAGGGTGGAGGATCAGAAGAGGCGGAAAACAGGGGGCAAAAGTCTGCTATTGGTGGAAGCGTAAACTAGGAGAGAGAAGGGGTAAACCGCTTCACGCATGCGCACTGGATGCGGGATGGTGGTCAGTAGGTGGGGTCGAAGCTGATTGGCTGCGTGTCGAGGGGCGTGGCCTAAGTTGTGTGGCGCCTGCAGAAGACGAAGCTGAAGGAGGTAGCGCGTACATTTATGTACATTTATGTAACCCTGTACCACCATGAATTTTGCTCATCTCCTTCATCTACTTCCTGCCACCCAGCGAAAACTCATCAGAGACCTGGAAACTTTGAATAATAAAATTTCCAACGCAGAAATTGCCATTTCTTTCAACCTCGTATGTATTAAAGAAAATATATATATATATATATATATATATATATATATATATAGTCTCTCCATCTCTAGAGAGAGAGAGAGACATAATAAATCCTCAGACTTCGCCTCAATTGCGAGATTGGTGATAACAAGACTTATGTTCAGTTATTTACGTCTTTATATAGACATCGGACCGCAACTGCAAAGAAAGATGTTGAAACACTAACGTAAGAACGGGGCCGAGAAACGAGACACAATTGTCACTAAATATATATTTTACATGTTTTAATCAAAAAAATATTTTGATGTGCACCCAGTTTTTATTTAAATCGTCAACCTTGGAATCGGGAATAAAATTATAATAGATTGCCTTCACCTTTTCAGTACGGGTGACGTCTAGTTCGTTTTATTCTGGCTGTTATTGCACAATATTATTCAGTTTAAGAAGAATCTCTAGAAATTGAATCTTGAATATGGTTCGATCACTTTTTCATTTTGGAAGTTGGGTGACACTCGTTACAGGCAGCTTTACTTTTTTGTCTCCTAACAAATAGACAAATATATAAATAAAATATACCGTTGCAAACTATCCCAATTAACCCCCTTTGCTACCACAGATCCTTCCTAAGCTGAATATAATCGTACATACCTGTATATATAGTATCAAATCAGCTAAAAACCTCAAAAGTATTAAAAGAGTAATCCCCTTCTAACAGTGATT
Organism: Paralithodes platypus; assembly: GCA_032716605.1. Classification (NCBI taxonomy): domain Eukaryota; kingdom Metazoa; phylum Arthropoda; class Malacostraca; order Decapoda; family Lithodidae; genus Paralithodes; species Paralithodes platypus. The sequence goes on from CM064528.1 coordinate 21,506,300, forward strand.
GTACGCTCTGTTATCTTATCGGCTCTCACTTTCAATTCCTCTATTTCCGTCTGTGCCACATCGATTACTGATGCTCTCTCTCTCTCTCTCTCTCTCTCTCTCTCGCTATTCTATAAATTCCCTCAGACGACTTCCAAGCCCTGTAAGGTTATTCACTTCTAACTGTTTTCGTGTACGGAAGGACCGGAGGGTGGGGAGAGAGCCTTCGTGTTTGTTATCCTTTCCATCCACTTTCTTAAGGTTGCTATCTCTACTAGGATTAAGTCCTGGCCACCTCTGTAGCTATGTAAATCGATGTAAATCATTCTTATTTACACACACACACACACACACACACACACACACACTAGTACTGTATGTAAGTAAACTATAGACACTCCACATAGAAAGACCTGGAGAATTAACAGAGGGGGGTGGGGAGGATCTAAACTTATAAAGCACATTAATTCACAGAGTTATAAGTGTTGGAATCTATTTAGGTTATTATAAACACCTTAGTTATATACACCCTGTGATTGGCTGGGGGGATCTTGGTCACATTGATGCATGCACTTGTAGAATCGTTGGATAACACAGGTGTATGAATCATCTACAGAAATATCAACTCAACAAGCTTTAATTGTGCAAATAAGATCATGTGGTTAGGGGGTGTAGGGTTAATATATTAATTTATATATAAATATTTGTATTATTACTTTCGTTTCCTCCCTAGACCTCCATCAAACTTAAAACAACATCCCCAAGACTATTCTTCGAGATTAATTTCTATGTTTTTCTGTAGAAAAATGTCGCGGCCGAAGGCCGGTTCCTCCAAAATTACAGTCTCGCTTTCGCTCGACAGGAATTATATACACATAAATGGCACGAAAGGTCTTAATATAGAACAAGTAATAGGGTGAAATGTCTTAAAATTGACAAACTAATGGGGCAAACGTCTTAAAATCTCAAAATTAATAGGACTAAACATGAGGGAGAAGGGGGTCCAGACAAACAAATGCCTCCCTTTAACTATAGAAACCTCCTACAAACAACCTTGAGAACGACCATGGGTGATCCAAGATATATTAAGGGGAAGTATTATTTGTATTCTCAACCCTTTCTCCTTCATGTTCAGCCCCATTAGTTAGCTGACTCCTGCAGGTCCTTCCCAAGCTGTAAAAAGTCGTTTAATGATAGCCACAATAAACTTTTAAAACGCGCCATAATCCTCAAGGGGTTAAGGGGAGATGGGTAGTTTATTTTTTTATTTTTATTTGTTTTTGTCTCCCTTCTTCCTCATGTTTAGCCCCATTAGTTTTCAGATTTCAAGATGTTCGCCCCATTATTTTGTCGATTATAGAACCTTTCGTTCCATTTCTATATCAATATCAAGAATTATCGTGCCACTCTGATGTCGATTTTTTCTTGGCAAGCGATAGCGAGCCTGTAATATTAGAGAAACCGGCCTTCGACCGGGAAATTTTTCTATCGATTTTTTTTTTTTTTTGTCAAGCTTGATGAACGTCTAGCGAGGAAACTAAATACTAAATTAATATATAAAAGTGTCCCCCCCCCCCCAAAAAAAAAAAAAATAATCCCCTAGGAGAATGTGAGTAAACTAGAAACCCCTCATTTATAGAGACCTTGTAAATGACCATGGATGAGCTAAGGCATATTAGTTCCTACTAAATTACAGGCTCGATATCGCTTGCCAGGAAATAATCGACATCTAAATAGCACGAAAGGTCTTAATGTTGACAAAGCAATGGGGAGACAATTATAGAGAGTTTTAGAGATCAAATATATTAAAGCACATTAATTTATAGAGCTATAACTAATATCAGTGGTCTAGGCGTCTCACTAATTTATACATCACTGGATAATTTAACCCCTTCAGTACCATGTGACGTCTCTTTCACTTTGTTCTGGCTACTATTAGACTATTCAGTTAAAAATGGGCCTTCAGCAATTGACAGGCTTCGAACCATCTTAATTAACCCTTTTTATTACCACAGATCCTTCTTAAACTGCGCACAATCGTCTAATTATAGCTAGAATAAAATTAAATATACGTCGCCGGTAGAGAAAGGATTAAGGTACAATACATTCACAGAACCTTAAGGGGCTAGTGGCTGCTTGTTTAGTCTATTAATTATTCAGTTATCATATATTTTTTAGTTTCCTCGCTAGACCTCCCCCAAACTTAAACAAACACCCCCTATTCCCCTACTAAAGATAAATGTTTACATTTTTCGGTAGAAAAATGTCCCGGCCGAAGGCCGATTCCTCTTAAAATGTCAGTCTCGCTATCGCTCGCCAGGAAAAATCGACACCTAAATGGCACGAAAGGTCTTAAAATTGACAACGAAATGGAGCTAAAAGTGTTAAAATCGCCAAATTAATTGCTCTTAAAACCTCAAAACTAATATGCTAAACATGAGGGAGAAGGGGGTGCAGAGAAAGCGAGTAGTAAGCTGTGTAAAAGGAATGCTGGTTGGCTACTGTACAACAATAAGAAGTACCGGTATAATATAGACACCCGAGTTGTAGAGAAGGTTTGGTTGGGAGTTTAGGGGCAGATGGGCCGTTTTTCTGGTCCCCTTTTCTCCCTCGTATTAAGTTCCATTTGTTTTGGGATTAGAAGACGTTCGGCCCATTAGTTTTGGCGATTGTAGCACCTTGCGCCCCATTTTGTTGTCAATTTTAAGACCTTTCGTGCCATTTAGGTGTCTAATGTTTCCTGGCGAGCGATAGCGAGCCCCTGCAATTTTAAGAGGATTCGGCCTTCGGCCGGGACATTTTCTACCAAAAAATTTACAAATTTATCTAGGGGTGTTTTCTAAGTTTGATGGAGGTCTAGCGAGGAAACTAAGAAATAAAGGAATACATTAATTAATAGACAAAAACAACATCTACCCTTTAGTGCATAATTAGGACAGATTATGTCTACTTGATTGATAGAAGTCGGGCGTAAACACCATTAAACCGTCTAATGTTAGCCAGAAGCAAAGCAAGCATGATCCGACCGTATGCGTACTGAATGGGTTTATTCACAGAGCTATAAGTTACGGGAGAAAAGTATTGATCCAACGACTAAGCTAAATGGAGTATCTAAACTACATTTCATCACAAAGCTATAAGTTACGGGAGAAAAGTATTGATCCAACGACTAAGCTAAATGGAGTATCTAAACTACATTTCATCACAAAGCTATAAGTTACGGGAGAAAATTATTGATCCAACGACTAAGCTAAATGGAGTATCTAAACTACATTTCATCACAAAGCTATAAGTTACGGGAGAAAAGTATTGATCCAACGACTAAGCTAAATGGAGTATCTAAACTACATTTCATCACAAAGCTATAAGTTACGGGAGAAAAGTATTGATCCAACGACTAAGCTAAATGGAGTATCTAAACTACATTTCATCACAAAGCTATAAGTTACGGGAGAAAAGTATTGATCCAACGACTAAGCTAAATGGAGTATCTAAACTACATTTCATCACAAAGCTATAAGTTACGGGAGAAAAGTATTGATCCAACGACTAAGCTAAATGGAGTATCTAAACTACATTTCATCACAAAGCTATAAGTTACGGGAGAAAAGTATTGATCCAACGACTAAGCTAAATGGAGTATCTAAACTACATTTCATCACAAAGCTATAAGTTACGGGAGAAAAGTATTGATCCAACGACTAAGCTAAATGGAGTATCTAAACTACATTTCATCACAAAGCTATAAGTTACGGGAGAAAAGTATTGATCCAACGACTAAGCTAAATGGAGTATCTAAACTACATTTCATCACAAAGCTATAAGTTACGGGAGAAAAGTATTGATCCAACGACTAAGCTAAATGGAGTATCTAAACTACATTTCATCACAAAGCTATAAGTTACGGGAGAAAAGTATTGATCCAACGATTAAGCTAAATGGAGTATCTAAACTACATTTCATCACAAAGCTATAAGTTACGGGAGAAAAGTATTGATCCAACGACTAAGCTAAATGGAGTATCTAAACTACATTTCATCACAAAGCTATAAGTTACGGGAGAAAAGTATTGATCCAACGACTAAGCTAAATGGAGTATCTAAACTACATTTCATCACAAAGCTATAAGTTACGGGAGAAAAGTATTGATCCAACGACTAAGCTAAATGGAGTATCTAAACTACATTTCATCACAAAGCTATAAGTTACGGGAGAAAAGTATTGATCCAACGACTAAGCTAAATGGAGTATCTAAACTACATTTCATCACAAAGCTATAAGTTGCGGGAGAAAAGTATTGATCCAACGACTAAGCTAAATGGAGTATCTAAACTACATTTCATCACAAAGCTATAAGTTACGGGAGAAAAGTATTGATCCAACGACTAAGCTAAATGGAGTATCTAAACTACATTTCATCACAAAGCTATAAGTTGCGGGAGAAAAGTATTGATCCAACGACTAAGCTAAATGGAGTATCTAAACTACATTTCATCACAAAGCTATAAGTTACGGGAGAAAAGTATTGATCCAACGACTAAGCTAAATGGAGTATCTAAACTACATTTCATCACAAAGCTATAAGTTACGGGAGAAAAGTATTGATCCAACGACTAAGCTAAATGGAGTATCTAAACTACATTTCATCACAAAGCTATAAGTTACGGGAGAAAAGTATTGATCCAACGACTAAGCTAAATGGAGTATCTAAACTACATTTCATCACAAAGCTATAAGTTGGATATCAGTGTGATAACAGATACCGTGAGTGCCTAAGGGGGGGGGGGGGGGGGATATTATAATTACTATCTTTTCTTTGCATTCTTATATATATATATATATATATATATATATATATATATATATATATATATATATTTTGTTTTTTTTAGTTTGCTCCCTAGACCTGTTATCAAGCTTAAAAGGGGGGTGACCTGTTTTTGTTCTGTCCTTTTCTATCTTTCTCTGGCTTGTATCCATTTGGCCCCATACTGTTTTAAGACGTTTATCCCCATCCAGGTGTAAAAATTTTGCTGGTGAGCGGTAGCGAGCCAGCATATTTTTTATTTTTATTTGACAGCAGGCTAAATTTGTAAATTTTTCGATAGAAAAATTTCTCCGGCGAAGCCGGGTTTCTTCATATAATGCTGGCTCGCTTTCGCTCGCCAGGAAGAAATCGACACCTAGATGGGGATAAACGTCTTAAAATAGTTGGCTGAATGGGGCCGAATGGATACAAGCCAGAGAAAGAGAGAAAAGGACAGAAATAACAAAAAGCCCCCTTAAGAAACACTCCGAACACCCCCCTTTAAAAAAAAACACTTCCCCCCACCCCTACTAAATTACAGGCTTGCTATCGCTCGCCATGAAACAAAATCGACATGTAAATAGCACGAAAGGTCTTAATATTGACAAAGCAATGGGGCGAAAAGTATAGACACTCGAGTTGTAGAGATGAAATGAATTAATGGAGAATCTAAAGCTCATTAATGTATAGAGCAATAACTTAAGGGGAGGTTTCCACTTGAGGGATTATTTTCTTAACCCCTTTCTCCCTCATGTTTAACTCCACTGCTATTGAGATTTTAAGACGTTTGCCCCATTAGTTTGGCTATTTTAAGAAATGTCGCCCCATTTCTGTCAATTTGTAGACATCTCGTACCATTTAGGCGTCGATTTTTTCCTGGCGAGCGATAGCGAGCCTGTAATGTAAGAAGAAACGGCCTTCGGCCGGGACATTTTTCTACCGAAAAATGTACAAATTTATCTTGAAGGGGGTCAAGGGAGTGTAATTTTTAAGCTTGGTGGAGGTTTAGGGTACAAACTAAATACCTCCCCTTAAGTATTTCGATATTTGTCAAGACCTCGTATGAATAAGTGAATCAGCTCGCACACAGTAATGCAGAAACAACAACAACAACAACAACAACAACAACAACTATATATTATCCCCTTCAGTACCCCAGCGACGTTATTTTCATTATAATCTGGCAACTACAGTATAGAATGATTGTATTTGAGTTTAGGAAGGACCTCTGACAATAATTAAAAGGCCGCATACTATCTCCATTCATCCCTTTTTTTTTTGCGCTACCACAGATCCTTCCTAAGCTGAATAAAATCGTCAAACGGTTGCCCGATAATAATGAGAAAGGACGTCACTGGTACTGAACGGGTTATGTGTTAGGGTGTATTTTAAGATATCGTATGCAGAAGCGGTTAAGGGGGGTGACCTGCTTTTGTTCTCCTTTTCTCTCTTTTTTTGTGGCTTGTATCCATTTGGTCCTATTCAGCCAACTGTTTTAAGACGCTTATTCCCATCCGTTCGATTCTTCCTGGCGAGCGATAGCGAGCCAACATTGTAGCCTATGGAGAAATCCGGCTTCGCCGGAAACATTTTTCTATCGAAAAATGTACACATTTAGCCTGCTGTCAAAAACATTCTAAAAAATATGCTGGCTCGCTACCGCTCGCCAGAAAAAAAAATCGACACCTGCATGGGGACAAACTTCTTAAAACAATAGGCTGAATGGGGCCGAATGGATACAAGCCAGAGAGAGAGAGAGAGAACATGAGAGAGAAAAGGCAGGTGACCCCCCTTAAATAGAGCACTTTAAGGGGAAGGTAGTTGCTTTTTATCCCTCATGTTTAGTCCCATTAACTTTGAGATTTTAAGACGTTCGTGCCATTAGTTTGGCGATTTTAAGACCTTTTCCCCCATTTCTTTGCCAATGTAAAGATTTTTCGGGCCATTTAGGTGTCGACTTTTTCCTGGCGAGCTATAGCGAGAAAGTAATTCTAGGAGGAATCGGCCGGGACATTTCTCTACCGAAAAATGTACCAATTTATCTTGAAGGGGGGTCTTGGGGGTATTTTTTTAAAGCTTGATAGGGGTCTAAGGAGGACATTTAAAAATATAAATAATTAAATAAGCATATCGATATGCCCATTGTCTCTTGATCCTGTAAGTTGGGAGATAGGAGTGAATGAGTAAACTATAGAGACCTGAAGTGTAGAGGTCCTGTGATGGTATAGCCGGAGAAGCCCTCACTGTAGACCACCTCACACCACGCTCAGAACACTACTGGCCCGCTAAGGAGTAAGGACCTTCTCATCCACCGGTAGGAGGTGTGTGTGTGTGTGTGTGTGTGTGGAGAGGAAGGGATTTTGGAGAGTAAAAGGGAGGAAGGTGGGTACGGAAAGACAGTTGAAGGATAGAGAGAAGAAAAGGAAGAGAGTACGAAGGAAAACAAAATGAATATATACACCATGTGAGGAGGAACACTTTATTGACAACGTTTTTCCTCGCATGGTGTTTATATTAATTATGTCTACTGTTCAAAGTATATTGTTATAAAGGAAACAAGGTTGAAGGTGAATAGGCAGGAAGGAGTTGGAGACATTATGGGTGATAGGAGAGGCTTAGGATAAATGAGGAAATGGATAAGGTGTGGGGGAAGGGAAATCTAAGCTAGTGTTATAAAGAGTAAAACTAAAGCAAGGATAAAAAGAGTAAATTAGGATGTGTGGGTTAGGTAAATATATATATTTGGGTGGAGCGAAGGATAGGTATTGGAAGGGCGATGTTCGAATATAAATATATATATATATATATATCCAAGGAGTGGGATCAGGGAAACCCCAGATATATTTGATGAAACTTTCCGATTTCCTATTCCCATGAAGGACATAATATGTACGGAAGATTCGGGTGAATGTCAAATAATGAGGACATAGTTTATCCTATATAGAAATATTATATTTATCATATTGTTTTGCTAACATGCTTCCGTGTATGTGTCACTTGATATTCTATTAACTTATTAAATATATCCAAGATTTGTGTTTGCGTTATATATATATATAATATCCTGATGGGAGCTCTAAAATGCGATTCTAGGATTAAAACCAATACACTTGCCCACCTCGCTATGACTATATTGTTGTGGGTAAATATAATAAACCTAAATAGTGAACCAGTCACCCAAATAACTTCCTTATCCCAAACAATAGTGATGATACCTTAAGGGAGCCCACCTCGCTGTTTTCATCTTTTCTCCCTCTCTCTTTAGCTTGTATCCATTCAGCCTACTGTTTTAAGACATTTACCCCCATCCAGGTGTCAATATTTTCCTGGCGAGCCGTAGCGAGCCGTCGTATATATAATTTGTTTTGACAGCAAGCTAAATTTGTAAATTTTTCGATAGAAATGTGTCTCCGGCGAAGCCGGATTTCTCCATACAATGATGGCTCGCTATCGCTCGCCAGGAAGAAATCGACACCTGGATGGGAATAAACGTCTTAAAACATTTGGCTGAATGGGGCCGAATGGATACAAGCCAGAGAAAGAGAGAAAAGGAGATACAGAGAAAAAAAGCAGGTGACCCCTTCCTCCAGCCTCCCTCCATAACGGTGCTATAGTGAACAGTGTATGGGGACACACGGAAGGGATAAGTTCAGGATGACGGCACCTCCATTGATTGTACCTCAAGGTTACATTCCTTACTCACTTCTAAAATAATTAGCCTATATTTCCTACTTGTGACAGCGTTTTTTGTTTGTTGTTTTTCGATTATATATTATAAGGTGGACTTGGCACAATATTATATATTATAAGGTGGACTTGGCACAATATTTCCCCAGTAGCCTTATCCAAACTATACTCGGATCATCTTAACCGGGCGAGATATGTCATCTCTACACTGTAGTACTGAAAGCATAATAATAGTATTGTTATAATAATTATACACATAATATTTGTTTCAATCGTTTATGTGTTTCAATTTTAATAGGTGAATCGGAGAGCACTGTGCATGTGTAACATTTTGTGTTACAAAAACGTTAATTTTTCAGAGTGTAGCAGTCGATGTCCTGACTCATAATTGTATAACATGCCATTGCATGTCTGCTGCGTTGTCTTAGGCCGTTTTCATAAATGTTGACATATTGCATAATTAAAATCAAGACACAACCTAGTAATTAATGCTAGGACATAATTACGCTCGGTGAAGGTTAACACTATCAGGTGCAACGTCTCGGAGGTTATTATGATATTTTGTTTAATTATTATTGAGGGTTTTAATTGTTTTAGCCATTTTTGAACAATGTGTTTTTGGTTTACCCCCAAGATTTAGAAACACGCCTCTCCAGACGCCGTTCAAACTAAAAAACGTCCTCCAGACCCCATTCAAGCTAATTATGTACATTTTTCGGTAGAAAAATGTCCCGGCCGAAGGCCGATTTCTCCCAAATTGCAGGCTCGCTATTGCTCGCCCAGGAAAAATTGACACCTAATTGGGTTGAAGCATCTTATAATCGCCAAACTAATGAGGTGAAACGTCTTAAAATCTACAAACTAATGGAGTAAAACAGGGAGGATCGAAATTGGCTCGCCCTGCACCTAATAGGGTGAACATGGAGAAAGTGTCGGTTTTGCTTTTTTTCACAGTTAACCTAAACTATATACCACTTCCCAAATAGGTAGGCCAGAACCCTAACCTATGTAGCTCAAAAACGGATAGAGCAAATGGGCTGTAAATTTCCGCACCTATTACCTGGCTGACCCTTCCCAAATGGTAGAAATATTAGCTTGATTACTCTAGTCGTTTGTGAGTTATAGAGGTTACTATATTAAGAGTTTTGGCCTACTTACTTTGAACAAGGTATAGTCGCACTAACCGACATATACCTGGTCTCACCTGTGTGTTTTAAACCAGGGGAATTGGTTTAACGGGAGGGTTTTAGTTTGTTTTCTATTCCTCCAGCAATCTTAAAATTTCACCCCATTGACCCTCTTTCAAGATAAATTTTTAAATTTTTCGGTACAAAAATTGTCCCGGCTGAAAGCCGGTTCCTCTTATATTACAGGCTCGCTATCGCTCGCCAGGATAAAATCGACACCTAAATGGCACGAAAGGTCTTAAAATTGACAGCAATGGGTCAAAAGTTCTTAAAATCGTCAAAATAATAAGGCGAACGTCTTACAATTAGAAAATCAATGGGGCTAAACATGAGGGAGAAAGGAGTCAAGAAACAAATCCCTCAAGTGGAAATCTCCCCTTAAGAAGGTCATTTGAAGTTCGGCCATAAAATGAGATTTGACATTTACCTTTATTTGTCTTGTTCTGTCGTTTAAGGGGGGTGACCTATTTTTGTTCTGTCCTTTTCTATCTTTCTCTGGCTTGTATCCATTTGGCCCCATTCAGCCTACTGTTTTAAGACTTTTATCCCCATCCAGGTGTCAATTTTTTACTGGTGAGCGGTAGCGAGCCAGCATATTTTGTATTTTTGTTTGACAGCAGGCTAAATTTGTACATTTTTCGATAGAAAAGTTTTTCCGGCGAAGCCGGATTTCTTCATATAATGCTGGCTCGCTATCGCTCGCCAGGAAGAAATCGACACCTAGATGGGGATAAACGTCTTAAAATAGTTGGCTGAATGGGGCCGAATGGATACAAGCCAGAGAAAGAGAGAAAAGGACAGAAATTAAAAAAAGCAGGCCACCCCCCTTAATTCAACTACCTATGGTGATAATTCAATGTATAATTATGTATTTGTTCTGATTAATATGACTAGCTACATGACCTACTATTAATATGACTAGCTACATGACCTACTATTAATATGACTAGCTACATGACCTACTATTAATATGACTAGCTACATGACCTACTATTAATATGACTAGCCACATGACCTACTATTAATATGACTAGCTACATGACCTACTATTAATATGACTAGCTACATGACCTACTATTAATATGACTAGCTACATGACCTACTATTAATATGACTAGCTACATGACCTACTATTAATATGACTAGCTACATGACCTACTATTAATATGACTAGCTACATGACCTACTATTAATATGACTAGCTACATGACCTACTATTAATATGACTAGCTACATGACCTACTATTAATATGACTAGCTACATGACTTACTATTAATATGACTAGCTACAGGACCTATTAATATGACTAGCTACATGACCTACTATTAATATGACTAGCTACATGACCTACTATTAATATGACTAGCTACATGACCTACTATTAATATGACTAGCTACATGACCTACTATTAATATGACTAGCTACATGACCTACTATTAATATGACTAGCTACATGACCTACTATTAATATGACTAGCTACATGACCTACTATTAATATGACTAGCTACATGACCTACTATTAATATGACTAGCTACATGACTTACTATTAATATGACTAGCCACATGACCTACTATTAAAATTACTAGCTACATGACCTACTATTAATATGACTAGCTACATGACCTACTATTAATATGACTAGCTACATGACTTACTGTTAATATGACTAGCTACATGACCTACTATTAATATGACTAGCTACATGACCTACTATTAATATGACTAGCTACATGACCTACTATTAATATGACTAGCTACATGACCTACTATTAATATGACTAGCTACATGACCTACTATTAATATGACTAGCTACATGACCTACTATTAATATGACTAGCTACATGACCTACTATTAATATGACTAGCTACATGACCTACTATTAATATGACTAGCTACATGACCTACTATTAATATGACTAGCTACATGACCTACTATTAATATGACTAGCTACATGACCTACTATTAATATGACTAGCTACATGACCTACTATTAATATGACTAGCTACATGACCTACTATTAATATGACTAGCTACATGACTTACTATTAATATGACTAGCCACATGACCTACTATTAAAATGACTAGCTACATGACCTACTATTAATATGACTAGCTACATGACTTACTATTAATATGACTAGCTACATGACCTACTATTAATGACTAGCTACATGACCTACTATTAATATGACTAGCTACATGACCTACTATTAATATGACTAGCTACATGACCTACTATTAATATGACTAGCTACATGACCTACTATTAATATGACTAGCTACATGACCTACTATTAATATGACTAGCTACATGACCTACTATTAATATGACTAGCTACATGACCTACTATTAATATGACTAGCTACATGACCTACTATTAATATGACTAGCTACATGATCTACTATTAATATGACTAGCTACATGACTTACTATTAATATGACTAGCTACATGACCTACTATTAATATGACTAGCTACATGACCTACTATTAATATGACTAGCTACATGACCTACTATTAATATGACTAGCTACATGACCTACTATTAATATGACTAGCTACATGACCTACTATTAATATGACTAACTAAATGACCTACTATTAATGACTAGCTACATGACCTACTATTAATATGACTAGCTACATGACCTACTATTAATATGACTAGCTACATGACCTACTATTAATATGACTAGCTACATGACCTACTATTAATATGACTAGCTACATGACCTACTATTAATATGACTAGCTACATGACCTACTATTAATATGACTAGCTACATGACCTACTATTAATATGACTAGCCACATGACCTACTATTAAAATGACTAGCTACATGACCTACTATTAATATGACTAGCTACATGACCTACTATTAATATGACTAGCTACATGACCTACTATTAATATGACTAGCTACATGACCTACTATTAATATGACTAGCTACATGACCTACTATTAATATGACTAGCTACATGACCTACTATTAATATGACTAGCTACATGACCTACTATTAATATGACTAGCTACATGACTTACTATTAATATGACTAGCTACATGACCTACTATTAATATGACTAGCTACATGACCTACTATTAATATGACTAGCTACATGACCTACTATTAATATGACTAGCTACATGACCTACTATTAATATGACTAGCTACATGACCTACTATTAATATGACTAGCTACATGACCTACTATTAATATGACTAGCTACATGACCTACTATTAATATGACTAACTAAATGACCTACTATTAATATGACTAGCTACATGACCTACTATTAATATGACTAGCTACATGACCTACTATTAATATGACTAGCTACATGACCTACTATTAATATGACTAGCTACATGACCTACTATTAATATGACTAGCTACATGACCTACTATTAATATGACTAGCTACATGACCTACTATTAATATGACTAGCTACATGACCTACTATTAATATGACTAGCTACATGACCTACTATTAATATGACTAGCTACATGACCTACTATTAATATATGACTAGCTACATGACCTACTATTAATATGACTAGCTACATGACCTACTATTAATATGACTAGCCACATGACCTACTATTAATATGACTAGCTACATGACCTACTATTAATATGACTAGCTACATGACCTACTATTAATATGACTAGCTACATGACCTACTATTAATATGACTAGCTACATGACCTACTATTAATATGACTAGCTACATGACCTACTATTAATATGACTAGCTACATGACCTACTATTAATATGACTAGCTACATGACCTACTATTATTATGACTAGCTACATGACCTACTATTAATATGACTAGCTACATGACCTACTATTAATATGACTAGCTACATGACCTACTATTAATATGACTAGCTACATGACCTACTATTAATATGACTAGCTACATGACCTACTATTAATATGACTAGCTACATGACCTACTATTAATATGACTAGCTACATGACCTACTATTAATATGACTAGCTACATGACCTACTATTAATATGACTAGCTACATGACCTACTATTAATATGACTAGCTACATGACCTACTATTAATATGACTAGCTACATGACCTACTATTAATATGACTAGCTACATGACCTACTATTAATATGACTAGCTACATGACCTACTATTAATATGACTAGCTACATGACCTACTATTAATATGACTAGCTACATGACCTACTATTAATATGACTAGCTACATGACCTACTATTAATATGACTAGCTACATGACCTACTATTAATATGACTAGCTACATGACCTACTATTAATATGACTAGCTACATGACCTACTATTAATATGACTAGCTACATGACCTACTATTAATATGACTAGCTACATGACTTACTATTCCCATTCATAATTTCCCAATTTTACCTTATTACCTCTGTTTTTCTGTCTAGTTTCTCTTTTCATCCACATCATACCTTTATTATTCCCTCTTTCATCTTCATCATTGTCGGTCTAACTATCCAATTCCTTCTGTTACTCGCCTCATATTTTCATCAACATCATACTTGATCTTCCTGTCCAATTCTTTCATGTACATAATTTTCAGTGTACCTGTCCAATTCGCCCATATACTGTACATCATTCTCGGTCTACCTGTCCAATTCTTGCATGTACATTTTCAGTGTACCTGTCCAATACGTGTATGTATTGTACATCATTCTCGGTCTACCTGTCCAATTGTTTTCATATACATTATTCTCGGTCTACCTGTCCAATTATTTCATATACATCATTCTCGGTCTACCTGTCCATTTTGTTTTCATATACATCATTCTCGGTCCACCTGTCCAATTTTTTCATATAAATCATTCTCGGTCTACCTGTCCAATTATTTCATATATATCATTCTCGGCCTACCTGTCCAATTATTTCATATATATACATCATTCTCGGTCTACCTGTCCAATTATTTCATATACATCATTCTCGGTCTACCTGTCCAATTTTTTCATATACATCATTCTCGGTCTACCTGTCCAATTATTTCATATATTGTACATCATTCTCGGTCTACCTGTCCAATTATTTCATATACATCATTCTCGGTCTACCTGTCCAATTTTTTCATATACATCATTCTCGGTCTACCTGTCCAATTATTTCATATATTGTACATCATTCTCGGTCTACCTGTCCAATTTTTTCATATACATCATTCTCGGTCTACCTGTCCAATTATTTCATATACATCATTCTCGGTCTACCTGTCCAATTATTTCATATACATCATTCTCGGTCTACCTGTCCAATTATTTCATATATATCATTCTCGGTCTACCTGTCCAATTATTTCATATACATCATTCTCGGTCTACCTGTCCAATTTTTTCATATACATCATTCTCGGTCTACCTGTCCAATTATTTGTGTACCATATCTTCTCCATTTTCCATGCACCTCATTTTAGGTTTGTGTCTAGCTCTCTTCCCTCCTCCATCCTAGAGACCCTTTAGTAAGAGAGAGTGGACACCTTAATCTTTGGACGCAATGTTGGTGCCTCCGTTATTAATGACCGAGGAGATTTTATATTCATATATTCATTGATTTAGTTATTTATTTATTTATTTATGTATTCATTATTTTGATCATGTAATCTGTATAATTTCATCATACAGATTAAGTGATCAAAATAAAATAAAACATGAAATATAGTTTGGACAATGGACATTATCCAATGGCCAAAGTATATATCGTGTACAGTCGCGCTAATAAGTCATTTCCCAGCTGTCATTACGTTTGGCTCGCTCTGTGGTGTATTAATGTCTGTCAGATGTTGAATAGGGTGGGTAAGTGTAGGAATATGTTTGTATATTTCACTCAATATGAAGAAATGAAGCTTAGACATTGCTGATACCAATTATTGATCAAAACATACTTTGTGCCGAGACATCACTTATTAGCGCGACTGTACTAGTATCCTTAAATGTTTCATATAGGAATGGAGATATTCGAGTGTAAAGGGAGGCAAAAAAAAATTTTTTTTTTACCAAAATGGCGGTTGTTGGTCGATCTCTGTTACTATAAGGTGTCTAATCCGCCCTATCTATCATCCCACGTTCATAAACCCTCTTGGCCATTCTCTCACCCTCCTTCCGTTGGCCTTGTGATAGATGAACCAAGGATTAGTAATAGTATGGCTGAATATATATATAATGTAAGAAATAAACAAATTATAAAGAGAAAAAAAAAATGCAGATTCCTTTCGTGGCGTTGATAGAAGCCATTTAAGGGGGTTGACCTGTTTTTGTTCTGTCCTTTTCTATCTTTCTCTGGCTTGTATCCATTTGGCCCCATTCAGCCTACTGTTTTAAGACGTTTATCCCCATCCAGGTGTCAATTTTTTACTGGTGAGCGGTAGCGAGCCAGCATATTTTTTATTTTTGTTTGACAGCAGGTTAAATTTGTACATTTTTCGATAGAAAAATGTCTCCGGCGAAGCCGGATTTCTTCATATAATGCTGGCTCGCTATCGCTCGCCAGGAAGAAAGCGACACCTGGATGGGGATAAACGTCTTAAAATAGTTGGCTGAATGGGGCCGAATGGATACAAGCCAGAGAAAGAGAGAAAAGGACAGAAATAACAAAAAGCAGGTCACCCCCCTTAATGGGGACAATGGGAACGTATGGACTCACCGTAACTTTATCGCTATAATCTGCATACATGTTTTGTGTTATCAACGTCTTTAACAAATACGATATCACCGAAAATAAACAGTCCCGCAGCTGTTATCGCCGGAAATAAACATAGTCAAGTGGTCCGTACCCCCGCGAAGGCTAGTTAGGTTACGGTATAATGATAAAACATGTCTGGTTAGCTAGCGGGGGTGTGGGGGCGGTATAACCCATTTTGAACACTAAGTTAGATTAGGTACAATAAACACTATATTCTTGGGAACAAAAAGAATACCAAAATATATTAATCATTAATAAAAAGAGATGTAATTAAGGCTGCGTAAGGAATCTTTTATTATTATTTTCCTTATTATTAGTAGTAGTATCATTCATGTAAATATTAATATTATTATTAGTACCGGTAGTATTTAAAAAAGACATAAAATTAGTTTCATACCTACAGTAGATCTCCATCCAGCTTAATGAAAACATAAATCCAAAATCCTCCTTCGAGATCATTTTTCGGTAGAAAAATTACCCGGCCATAACTCCATAATTGTAGGTTTGTTATCGCTCACCAGGGAAAAATTGACACTTAAATGGGACGAAAGGTCGTAAAAATTGACAAAAAGATGGCGCGAAAGGTCTTAAAATCACCAAACTAGTAAGGCGAACGTCTTAATATATCAAAACTAATGGGGGTAAACGTGAAGGAGAAGGGGTTCCAGAAAAAAAAATAAAGTAGCAGGAAAAATCGCTCGTGTAAATTGCCCTAAAAGGTGCATTTTTGATGATTGACATGGCCTAGATACTCGGAGCATTTACGTTGCAACTCACGAGGTTTCTTATCATATTCAAGATCTGTATTTTTAAACATATGGGAAGGGCGTTGTCTGTACCATGGCGAACGAAGACTAAGGAACTGAGTGTTGTTTTGTGGAAGAGAACCTGATATAAACCAGTTTCTTGTGTATTTCGGTTTATTTTTGTTTATTTCGTTCATCGTCTGGTTATTATTATTATTATTATTATTATTATTATTATTATTATTATATATTTTTTTTATTATTATATTGTTGTTTTTATTAGTAGGCTATTAGTAGTTTTGTATTATTATTATTATTATTATTATTATTATTATTATTATTATTTATTTTTTATTTTGTTTGGTATTATTATTATTACATCGTTCACCAATGCATCAGGTTTTACTATGGTAAGTTTGATGAATATGGGGGCTAATCTGACTTATGAGTTAAGCGTTTCAATATTTCTAATACGTAATAACTATATATAAATAGTAACATTTAAAATCTCCATAGGCATTTCTATACAAACGTGAAGGGGTAAGCAAGCGATAAGCTTATATGGTATAAATATGTTTATAACCTTACCACATCACAATATAACCCATTCAGTGTGGGTGACCTTGGGAGAGGTTTTTAGTTTGTGCCCTAGACTTCCATCAATCTTAAAATTACACCCCCTTGACCCCCTTTCAAGATTATTTTGTACATTTTTCAGTAGAACAATATCCCAGCCAAAGACCGGTTCCTCTTAAACTAGCGGCTCGCTATCGACACCTAAATGGCACGCCAAACTAATGTGGCAAACGTCTTAAAATCTCAAAAATAAAGGGGCTAAACACGAGGGAGAAGAGGATCCAGGCAAAACAAATCCTAAAGTGAAAGTCTCTCCTAAATATTCGTATATTTTGGCATTCATTGGACGATTTTACTCATTTTTGGAATGGTAGTAATGTTATGTTATGGAGGGTACTGTGATTGCATTGGCGTGACTCTCCCTACAAATGGGTCTGACCTCAACCTGCACTGCTGAATTAACAGGGACTTACGGGGGAGATTTCCACTTGAGGGATTTTTTTTGCTGGACCCCTTTCTTCTTTATGTGTAGCCCCATTTGGACAATGTTACTAAATTTGGGAAGGATTTGTGGGATTTAGATGGTTAATTGAGACGGTCTTTACTTTACCCTTTCGTCTCTCATACGTCCTTCTTAAGGTGAGGCTGAGGGACTGTTGAGGTCGTTTTTCTGATCCTCTTTCTCCCTCGTGTTAAGCCCCATTTGTTTTGAAATTATAAGACGTTCGGCCCATTAGTTTGGCGATTTTAACACCTGTCACCCCATTTCGTTGTCAAATTTAAAACCTTTCGTGCCATTTAGGTGTCGATTATTTCCTGGCGAGCGACAGCGAGCCAAACATGTTAAGAGGAACCGGCCTTCGTCCTTGACATTTTTCTACCGAAAAATTTACAAATTTATCTTGAAGGGGGTCTAAGGGGGGTTTTCTAAGCTTGATGGAGGTCTAGCTAGAAAACTAAGATATAAAGGAATAAATGAAATAATAGAAAAAAAAAAAAAAAAAAAAAAAAAACGGTCCATCTCCCCTTAAGCTGAATAAAATCGTCTAATATTAGCTAGAATTATATTCAGAGGGCCTGGGAGGCAGAACCAGATAAGTGCCAAATAGAAAAAACGGAATTAACTGCGATTCCTAGAAAAAATGGGGCCGGGGTGGCGCTTATCTGGTTCTGCCTCCCAGAGCCACACACGCCCGTGGGAGGCAGAACCAGATAAGCGCCACCCCGGCCCCATTGTTGCTAGGAATCGCATTTAATTCCGTTTTTTTATTTTGCGCTTATCTGGTTCTGCCTCCAAGGGCCTCATATATAGAAGAAACATGTACTAATACTGGAGGTGTTAAGATGGTTACAATATACTGGAGGTGTTAAGATGGTTACAATGGTAAAGAGTGTTAAGCAAACAGTGACTATAAGGTGGTTGTTTGCTGTCTGTCTGTCTGTCTGTCTCACCCTGACCCAGTGCGTGTGTGTGTGTGTTTGTGTATGTGTGTGTGTATTGTCTCGGTCTTACCTCACTCTGATGGCCACTTTTAGCTGCCTCATCTAAGTGCATGGTACGGTATATTATACAGTATATATTAAATTATATATATATATATATATATATATATATATATATATATATATATTATATATATGTCGAACTGTATCTTATTACCAACAGTTATCTCTTGTCTGTTGCCAATAATCTCATTTACTCTTATAAAAATAACCCAACATTGAATTGGTCTTTCATAATAACATGTAAATTCTTCCACCTCCATTTCGTCTGTAAAGGGATGTCGCATCCCGTGAATTATTTAAGTTTTTTGTTCTTGTTTTAGTTAATGTTTAATCGAACTTGTTTCATTTGTGCAACATCATTACATCTGTCAACATGTTGCAGTAGCTTCTGATAACGCCTTTGTCTTAACAATAAGCCTCATACAATAACAAACTCTTTTGCTATTCAATAATACGTTATTCCCAGAATCTCCTCCCTTTGTTTTCCACTTCCTCCCATACTTCAATACAAAATATTTCAAATCCAATATTCTCATAAGGGAAGACGCTATTAGGCGTATTTTTAATGCAAAAAAAGCAACTAATTTTTAAGCAGATCTTCACTGGTAAGAGGAGGCTAAGTGGTTATTCATTCTAATCTCTATAACTTTTTATTTCCTTAAAATAAAACAAAGATGATATATATAAACAGTGGTGATTGCGTATGCGTATTAAATGTTGGTATCATTGGTGCATGTAAATATTTAAGTACATGCGTTGTACTCCAAAAATAGTACATTAAAAGTTAACAAGAATGCAAAGAAAATATATGTTGAATGTAAGATGTCTCATTTGTCTAATGTTTTTCATCTTTGTGACGATAATCCATTTGACATAAGGCTTATTTGGTCATAAAATCATTCGTGAGGGAATATTCGAAATACCTGAATAGTGAAATTACGGAGAAGATTTAGCTGGAGGAAAAGTAACATAAGATTGTGCGCTAAACTGCGATTAGGTGTGACGCTCATCTCAGTCTACGTACTTAGGAACCTGAAGTGGGCGAGTTACCCAGCCTGGTACACAGGGGTAACTACCGGTATATACCATCCAGGTTACCCAGTTGACTTTAGGGAGCTTTTCTGGACTCCCTTCTCCCTCGTGATTAGGCCCATTCGTTTTGAGATATTAAGACATTCGTCCCATTAGTTTGGCGATTTTAAGACCTTTTGTGTCATATAGGTGTCCATTTTTTCTTGGCTAGTGATGGAGAGCCGGCAAATTAGAAGAACACTTTTTCAACCGAAAAAATGCACAAATTTATCTCGAAGGGGGTCTTTGGGGTATTTTTGAAGCTTGATGGAGGTCTAGGTAGAAAACTAAATTTTCTTTTTTTACAAATCTTCCCTTAGTGGACCATATACTGTGTAACCGAATTTTGCACCACCCTGTATAGTATATTCTCCAAATGGGAATGTCTACTTACCCCCCAGGGTCCTCCTTACCCCTGGGTTCTACTTACTCCTGAGTCCTCCTTACCCCTGAGTCCTACTTACTCCTGGGTCCTCCTTACTCCTGGGTCCTCCTTACTCCTGGGTCCTCCTTACCCCTGAGTCCTCCTTACTCCTGGGTCCTACTTACTCCTGGGTCCTCCTTACTCCTGGGTCCTCCTTACTCCTGGGTCCTCCTTACTCCTGGGTCCTCCTTACTCCTGGGTCCTCCTTACTCCTGGGTCCTCCTTACTCCTGAGTCCTCCTTACTCCTGAGTCCTCCTTACCCCTGAGTCCTACTTACTCCTGGGTCCTCCTTACCCCTGGGTTCTACTTACTCCTGGGTTCTACTTACTCCTGAGTCCTCCTTACCCCTGAGTCCTCCTTACCCCTGGGTTCTACTTACTCCTGGGTCCTCCTTACTCCTGGGTCCTCCTTACTCCTGGGTCCTCCTTACTCCTGGGTCCTCCTTACTCCTGGGTCCTACTTACTCCTGGGTCCTCCTTACTCCTGGGTCCTCCTTACTCCTGGGTCCTCCTTACTCCTGGGTCCTCCTTACTCCTGGGTCCTCCTTACTCCTGGGTCCTCCTTACTCCTGGGTCCTCCTTACTCCTGGGTCCTCCTTACTCCTGAGTCCTCCTTACCCCTGAGTCCTACTTACTCCTGGGTCCTCCTTACTCCTTACTCCTGGGTCCTCCTTACTCCTGGGTCCTCCTTACTTCTGGGTCCTCCTTACTCCTGGGTCCTCCTTACTTCGGGGTCCTCCTTACTGCTTGGTAAATATTGGCATCGGGTACATGAAGACTGCCCATCAGTCTCTCCCTGCCCGGTGTCATACCATACTATACCCTGTTCCAAGTAGGTAGGCCAGAACTCGTCAACCACAACCTCTGTAACTCCGCCAGTCTATGCTGACGGACGTATGCGCTCTACCGATTGCCTTTTAAGTGGATCAAGGGAGCCCACCTCGCTTTTTTTCTCTTTCTCTCCCTCTCTCTTTGGCTTGTATTCATTCGGCCCCATTCAGCCTACTGTTTAAAGACGTTTACCCCCATCCAGGTGTCAATATTTTCCTGGCGAGCGGTAGCGAGCCAGCATATATATATTTTTTATTTTGACAGCAAGCTAAATTTGTACATTTTCCGATAGAAAAATTTCTCCGGCGAAGCCGGATTTCTCCATACAATGCTGGCTCGCTATCGCTCGCCAGGAAAATATCGACACCTGAATGGGGATAAACGTCTTAAAACAGTTGGCTGAATGGGGCCGAATGGATACAAGCCAGGGAAAGAGAGAAAAGGAGAGAAAGAAAAACAAACGGTGACCCCCCTTACCTTGCCGCATATTCTAGCTGCCCACCAAATTTCGGGAATATCGGTTCATAACTTTGTGAACCGCCTACGCTGGCGGAGGTATGCGCTCTACCGATTGCTTCCTTAACCCTCTCCGACATATGACGCGATGTTGAGCCTATTAGGGATACTTTAAAGCCTTTGTTACCATCAGGGGTATTTAGAAACCTTTAGTTTAGTTACTTCAACCTCTGCAGTTGTCTTTGAGTTAGCTGTGGGCAGAAAACTAATTTTGGAGAGGTAATTGTAAGAGTGAGAGAACTCTATTTCTTATTGCTAATCTGGCAACCTCTGCGTCATATGTGCGGAAAGGGTTAATTGAATCACTTCTTCTTTGGAGCATATCCAATCTGCCCACCAATTTTCGTGAAAATCGGTTAATTACTTTTTGAGATATCTTGTTTACAGAAAAACAGGTAGACAGACGAACGGAGGCAAAATATAAACTCCTCCAATTTCGTTGGTGGAGGTAATAAATTAGTGAGACTGGACCGACCCTTCGTGAGTCCATGCTGAGAATCTTTAATAAGTTGGTGACGTTCTGTACGCAAAATTATTCTAATGATTTGCCTATAACTGATCTCAAACTAATTGTACGATGATTTTAATATAAATGTGTCACCTTCTTTTAATATTGGTACAACATTTGCAAGTCTCCGCTCATCAGGGACTAGACCTGAATTAAGAGAATTATTAAACAGGGGCAGGAGGCTAGGAATCCTCCTCCCCTTGTGCAATTCTCCTACTCTACGAGACAGATAAACGGGCGAGGGAATGCGAAAGTGGTCCCGGACCCTGAGAATAGGAACTTTAAATGTTGTTTCTGTTCGGGCTCTGTCTCATGACGGCCACCCCCATCAATGGGGTAATTGCCTGAGTATATACATACATACATTAAACAGTTCTGTTAAAAGATAACTAATTTTGTTTTCTACATTCTATTAATACTCTTGGGTATATGAAGTCCGGCCCAGGTAATTGTTGTGGTTTTAGCTTAGCTAACTGTTCAAGTATATCGTTTTTACTTAAATTTACTTTACTTATAGATGATGTATACTTCCAATATATGTATATCAGACGGACATCCGGTGTCTGCGTTAAGTCTTCGTCTGTGAAGACGGAGAGAAAATAATTGTTTAAGATTTTGCATAATCTCGACCTCGTTATCTATGACAATTCCTGTCTCCATTTTAAGAGGGACTATTTTGTCTCTTAGTGTTGTTATATGTACTGTCTTGATGGTGTAATGGTTTGAGTGTTTAAGATATGTGTGTGGTAACCCAGGTTCGAATCCCAGGTGGATCATATGCTTTCATTTTTTCATTGAGAGGTGTTGGGAGTGAAATTAATAAAGTAGATTATATAACTGGAAGAACCCTTTCGGTTATACTTCAGATTTCCCAGTAATGTTTATATTGAAGCTATTTTGGACATAATATTGGAGGTAACCTTTGTAGTACAATACAATTATGAATACAGTGTAATGTTCGTCCTAAACTATAATGGGATGGAGATGTTTATAGTTTGGTTCTGCGTATTATATCTGATTTTTACACCAATAGACTTTTAAATATGTGAGTTTGGCGATATACCAAAAATTAAAAACTATTAAGAAATTCTGATGGAGCGATCAATGTGGTTAATTTAGAGTAGGCATTAGCTCTTCCAGTACCGGTATAGGAGCATGCAATTCACTTTACTCTCGTTAACATTATACGATTTTCCTCAGCTTTGGAAGGGTCTATAGAAATACATGGGGTAAAGTATATAGCAACTAGCCCTCTGACTTCCAAAATGCCTTCCTAATCTGAATGCAATCGTCTAATGATAGCCAAAATATAAGAAAGAACTGCATAAAGGAGGAAGAAAACAGCCCCCAGGAAATGCTTTAGGTCCGTATAGCGTGACCCAAGGACTCCACCAACGTACAGGACAGTCAATAACAACACGGGAACCCGATGTAAAGATTTAAGGGCAGATTTTTACTTGCAGGATTTTTTTCAGGACCTCTTCCCTTATGTTTAGCCCCATTAGTTTAGATAATTTAAGACGTTCATCTCATTAGTTTGCCCATTTTAAGGCCATTCGCCCCATTTCTGTTAATTTTAAGAGTTCATGCCATTTAGGTGTCGATTTTGTCCTGTCGAACGATAACGAGCCTGTAAGTTAGGAGGAACCGGCCTTTTGCCGGGATATTTATCTACCTAAAAATTTACAAATTTAATTATATCGAAGGGTGTCTTTGGGGTATTTTTTTAAGCTAGATGAAGATCTTGAGAGGAAATTAAATAAAAAATAGATTAATAGATATATACACAAATAAATACAAATCTTCCCTTAAGGCATCATAGTGAGGAGCCTTACATGGATGAGGAAGACTGAAGCACCCCGGAAATGGTTTAGGTCCGTAGCGTGACACAGGGACCCAACATGCAACACATTCAATAACAACAAGGGAACCCTTTTGTCCGGTTGTAAGGCCGGCCTTGTCACGTGAGTTAATAATTACTGCAACTTCCTTCGCTACTTAAAGCATACTCAAA